>JAWNNK010000427.1:0-114100 GCA_035045065.1 Hirtodrosophila trivittata
GTGCACCGTCGTAGTCGTTCTTTTGCCGGACAGACGCACCTCATAGACCAAGTCCGAGTGGCGCCGGGTAACGGTCGCTGGTCCAAGTCAATCTGTTTGCAGTTTTGGACATCGACCAACTTTCCGCACTGGTGCGTACAGCCACACTTCGTGGCCTGGTTCAAACTCGAGCGGATGTGATCGCAGGTCGTACCGGGCCTTGTTCGTGGCAGCAGAGGCTATGAGTTGCTCACGCGCCGTCTGGTGAGTTTGGTGAACATCCTCCTGCAGTTGATTCACGAACGTTGGGTAATTTTTCGCATCCGGGGACGGTCGACCGTACAACAGCTCATCAGGTAAGCGGAGTTCACGTCCGAGCAGCAGTCGGGGAGGTGAACTTGGTTGCCTCATGTGGAGCGGAACGATAAGCCCACAGGGCTAAGGTGAACTGACGATCCCAGTCACGTTGGTCCGCAACAATGAATTTCGCTAGGTATTCCAGTAGCGTTTAAAACGCTCAACCATTCCGTCTGACTGGGGATGCAACGGGGTAGTGCGTGTCTTCTCTACTCCGAGGATTTGTAGACACGTTCGGAACACTTCCGATTCAAAATTCCGGCCTTGATCGGAGTGAAGCGTGAATGGGATACCAAAACGGCTGAAGAGCTCTTGCTACCGTTTCCGCTGTCTGATCCGGGATTGCGATACATTCTGGCCACTTGATGAAGTAGCACATGGCGACAGCGATGTACCGATTGCCGCGGGATGTAGCTGGCAGAGGCCCCAGAATATCGATGGCCCACCGTTCAAAAGGAGCACCGATGTTGCTGGGTTGTAGGCAGCCGACGGTGCGGCGACTTGTTCCTTTCCTGGCATTGCATGTTTGGCACAGGGCGCACCAGATGGCAACGTTCACACCCTGTCCCACCTAATAGTAGCGCTGTTTCAGCTTACCCAGTGTCTTCTTCACCCCGAAGTGTCCACCGGTAGAGGTGTTATGCACACTGCGGGTAATTTCCTCCTGTAGATTGCGTGGCACTATAGCTACCGCTCTACCTTCCTTGTTCCGGGTTTTTAATACGCCGTCATCCAAGTGGAGGCGATCGAAAGAGTGCCAATAGGCTTTCGTCTCGGGACTCTCGTGCCATATGGCGACTTTGGGTGGCCGGTCTCCGGTTTTAAGCCACTCGAAGATAGGGGCCAGCGTAGGATCGTCCATTTGCCGCTGGGCGTAATCCATTGCCTTAATCTGCATATACATAACACCTAGCTGATCGTTTGCTTCGGCCTTTTCGCAGTGACGACATTCTCCGCAGGGGCGCCGCGATAAAGCGTCCACGTTGCCATGCTGCTTTCCGCTTCGGTGCTGTATATACATGTCGTATTGTTGTAGGCGCTCTATCCAGCGCGCAATTTGCTCCTCCGATTCCCGAAAATTGTACAGCCACTTCAGGGAAGCGTGATCGGTTCGTAGCAGGAATGTCTGTCCGAAAAGGTAGTAATGGAAATGCTTGCAGGCCAACACGACTGCCAGTAGTTCCCCCCTGGTAACGCAAACGTTCCGTTTGGCTACGCTAAACGTCTTGCTGTAATTGCTCCAGCTCTGGTTCTTGACCATCTTGTTCTTGACTAAGTACGGCTCAATTCGTGAAGCGGGCGGGTGGTGGCCGCAAATTCGGCTATAAATTTGCGATAGTAGGAGCATAGTCCCAGGAATGATCGGCCATCTTTGTGGCAGCGGGGCCGAGGCCAATCTGTCACTCGGTTGACTTCCTCCGGACATGCTCGCAAATCTTGGTCGCTTCTGAAGGAAGGTCACCTCAGTGCGAAAGAACTGTCACTTACGTGGGCTGAGTTTTAAGCCGGCGCTCGCTAGGCGATCGAAGACCTCCTGAAAGTGGAGCAAGTGATCTTCGGGTGAACTGGAGTGGACGATAATGTCGTCCAAATAAACTAACGCTGACATGCAGCTCATGTCGGTGAGAAGGCCGTCCATCAGGCGCTCGAAGGTGGCGGGTGCATTGGTCAGGCCACAATGGCATGACATTGAATTCGATAAGGCCACCATCACACACGAACGCTGTCTTGGCGCAGCTGGATGATTCCTCATTCATTTACACTTGCCAGTAGCCACTCTGTAGATCCATAGTTGAGAACTGTTTGGAGCCATGTAGTCTCGTTAGCATGCACGTGCATCCGGGGCAGTGGGTAGGAATCCTTTATGGTCATTTTTTTCGAACCAATACGACGTGCGATGCCCATG
Source organism: Hirtodrosophila trivittata (assembly GCA_035045065.1). Lineage (NCBI taxonomy): Eukaryota > Metazoa > Arthropoda > Insecta > Diptera > Drosophilidae > Hirtodrosophila > Hirtodrosophila trivittata. Next base: position 2,243 of record JAWNNK010000427.1, read on the forward strand.
GGCTAGCAGATGAGCAGATTACCCCCCGCTGTTGGATATCAGCTACCAGAAAGTGTGCCGAGTCAGACTGGTGCGGCATGTATCGTCACCTTGTGCAGAGAACACGTGCTGGTATCCGTGGAGGAGCTGCAAGAGCTTTGTGCGCGTCTCTCCGGCGAAGTTCTTGGGTTGCAACGGATCCCAGTCTAGAACGCTGGATACGCAGTCCTTCGACTCCGTGGTGAACAGCACTTCTACCGGTTCCAGTTGACCGAGGATAGAGAACGGTGCCAGTTCGCACGTCTGGGTGCCGTTATTTAGCACGTGCAATACGGCCGACTCACTAGTGGTGTCCACAAGGGAGCTTCCCAGGATTACGTCGGATGGGAGCTGGGAGTGTAGTCCTCGTTCCAGGACAGCTTGGGTCAGGCAATCTTGCGATGAACATCCGATCCTGATGTGAGCGTGGCTGCGTGGTGGAATACTCACAAACGTCATAGAGTATACCAAACTAGGCCGTTTCGAAGTCGGCACTTGTAGGTATCGAACCCCAGGTAAACTTTAGGCGTAGCTCCCTCAGATCCACGACCACCTGGTAACGTAGAAGGAAGTCCATCGCCAAAAGCGTCGGAATGTTGCCTTCCACTAGCAAGAATTCGAGCTTGAGAACTCGGCCGGCTGCAATCAATCGTGTTACGATTTTTCCAGTGGCTACGAATTCTTCGGCGGATGGGCTATGCAAGATTACCTGACAAGGACTGACCCGTAACTGGTCTAAAAGGTCTCAACGGTTTATCAGTGAAACGGCGGCACCAGTATCACCAGTAAGCCGGACTGGCTTTTTATCCACCATTACGTAGCAGTATAAGCTCCGGCCAGTCGGCGCAGTGGTGTTGTACTCCGCTGCAGTTGGTTCGGTATCAGGCGTCCTAGGATCCGTGTCTATAGTGTCAGCACAGGAAGTCGGTGTAACCGAGTTGCCCTGTACTGGTAGCGTCTCATCAAACAGCTGAGCAAGGGCGGTGACAATCTCGTCGGAAGCACGCTTACTGCTGGTGTCAGCCAGCGAATCACCCGTTCGAGTGCGACAGTAGGCGGCTTGTTGGGCTGCGAAGTCCGTGGAGAGGTGATTGTGGCCGATATCCGTGCTGCGGTTTTATGAGGATTGGGGCCGTTGGGAGTGAAAGCCGATCTCCACCCCGGGAAACGGGCTTCTTTTAGTTTCCCGCGTAATCCACAGAGTTTGGAGGACGCATACTGCCTCTGCTCTGGCGGCGCCGGTTGCTCCTCGGAGGGTATTGGTGGCTCTCAGCTGTAGACTCCGACAAAGTTAAAACTGAAGTGGCTGGTCGGCGTCGGCATTGGGCCTCAATACGCCGGGCCATGTCAAGCGCATCCTTGAGAGTGCTCGGTTGGCTGGAGAGGATCGGCACCTGATACGACGTCTCCCGCATGCCTGAGCTCGGCAATTCGCTGAAAACTGCCCGACCCAAGCACTGCAAGTCCATGGCGAAGTCCTCCAGAGATTCTCTCGATCCTTGACACGATTGTGGAACTCGTGGTAAGCGACGTGTGGGCTTGGCGTGAAGTTCTCACGTAAAGCGGCTGTCAGAGCTGTATACGATCGTAAATCGGTGTCCGGCAGTGTAGCGTAGAGTCGCTGCACCCAGCCACGCAGACTGGCGTACAATTTCCGACATTTTTTCTGGTTGGACCAGCCATACTCCTCGGCCATGTCGTCGAACAGCCTCTGGAATTCTACCCAGGGTCTAGTGCCATCGTACGTAGGTGGCGGTTCCAGCTCCGGAATCGCTACGAACTGTAACTCCGCGGCCGAATGACTGACCGGCGCTGGCTCCGCTGTTACGCTATACGCCCCGTCCACGTTTGGAGTCCCGGGAATAGAGAAGGGCCTTGAGTGTGCTTGCTGCCCCCGATGTTAAGGCTCTGTCCTCCTGTTGGTCCACTCGGAACTCCTTGGCTGGCCGTTGGTTACCCGTGGCTCATTCCGTGCTGTTACGGCATCAAACGGGTCGACTCCCCTGTCCGTGGTGTACTATACGCCATTCCGGGGCTATCGCCGACGGTCTTGACGGCTGCGTCTGTAGATGCTGTGACGGAAGCTCTCGCAGGTGGACCGCCAGCGCCTCCCCACACGGTATGCTCAAACGACGACCACATCTGCGCGAACTTTTGTTCAAAATGTGGGTCCAGCCGGTTGTCCAGGCGAGAGGCACGCGTATCGACCGACTCTTGCGCGCGTAAGCGGCTAGATAGAGTCTCCAGTCTCTGCTGCGTCTCTAGCAACGTCGCAGTTAGCTCCTGGTTTCGGGCTTCGGCGGCCGCGATAGCGTTTGCCTGTTGTTGGCGCTTTGATCTTTTTGGAGGCAGTATGGGTTTGGTTTTCGCAAACCAATTGTATACCCCACACCTGACACAACTGTAGCGGCTTAAGTCAGCCGAGCGGTTGCTGAAGTTCTTGTTAAGTTGGTGGTAGGCGTAAGTCTTCTCCGGATCACTAATAAATCAAACGACGCGTAAGTGTTTTAATGGTTTTATTGCTCTTCGTTAAAAAGCCGGTACCAAAAGCGTATGTGCGCAATGAATTGCATAAAAAAAAGTGCAGTGGAAAGAAGAACCGAGTGATGCACTTTTTTTGGCATTCACTGCGCGGGGTCAGGGGTGCCTGCCGATACGCAAGGTCGCATGCGATCGTGGGCGGACGAATTCAAATTCGCTACAATATCATATGTTACGAATTTTGGCATAAATCTCACTATATGGGATATGTGAATTCGCGAAAAATGTGCAAATGTTAAGTTCATATGATATGGATTTTGACAAAACCACTGTATGAAGTAAGGTCCGATGTCCAGCTCTTGACATACTCGACGTGCTACTTTAGCTAATATCGTGCGCAATGCTGCAATAAGGTAATGATCAGAGTCTATGTGGGACAGACAAGCTCGACTCAGTATGTTAGACGTATGCATTGCATGACGACATCATGATCAACAATATGTCATCGATCGGGGATAACAAAGATGCATTGAATAATCTGATGCAATTCTGTATACGTCATACTGATATGCGACACTGTAAAGCCTATTATATCTGAAGACTATAGCATGAGGCAATAATGAACGTTTCATTTCAGCTTACACTAGTCTGCGGAACTTAGCTGAGTAAGGTGAATGATCATGAGTCTAAGTTAAGACCTTGACAAACTCGTACATCAGTATGATGGATGAATTCTTGCATCAACAACATGTCAATCTAATTATGGGACAGTCGACAGGGGACAATCAGTTGCGTGTATATCAGATAGAATTTACTACGTCCTGCAGTTGATCCGGGATACGAATAATTGTGAATAATTTTTCAATTGCTAAAATAACACTATATGCGGAAGTAGAAAAGAGAATAAATAACATTTTTCATGGGTATGTGAGATAAATTTAACACACTCAATTTCATATGATATAAATTTTGACAAAAAATTCACTCTATGAGATATGAGCAAACCAAAAAAAAACTTGAAATGTTAAGTTCATGTGATATAGAGATTGACAAATCAAACTATATGAGGAAATACAAATGAGAATATATGACATTTTCATCGGTATAAAAAAGAAATTGAGAATGTTTATTTCATTTCATATGTTTCGAATTTTGGCATAAATGTCACTATATGGTATATGAGAATATGCGAAAAATTTGCAAATATTAAGTATCACACTATATGAAGAATAAAAAATGAGAATAAATAAAATAATCATGGGTATAGAAAAGAAATTGATAATGTTTATTTCATATCATACTTCGACGAGCTACTTTAGCTTACATAGTCGTGCGCGAACCTTAGCTGCAACAAGGTAATGATCAGAGTCTATGTTGGGACCCCGACAAGCTCGCACGTCAAGTATGTTGGACGCATGCCTTGCATCGATCACAACAGGATCATTCTGATTATGGGTCAGTCGATCAGGGGACAACCAGGTTGCCTTGAATATATCCAGATGAAATCCTGTACTAAGTACTACCATGTTGTGCGCCGCTGTAAAGCATATTAACCTATAGACCATTGCCTGAGGCAATGCTGCCCGACGGACAGCGGCCGTATACACGGTCAAGCTCCGCGTAGAAGGCGTCCTTCGTGCCATCGTCATATGATTTCGAATTTTGGCATAAATGTCACTATATGGTATATGAGAATATGCGAAAGACTTGCAGATGTTAACTTCAAATGATATGGATATTGAAAAAAACGATTTTATGAGGAAATAGAAATGAGAATAAATGACATTTTCATAGGTAGAAAAAATAAATTGATAAAATTTATTTCATATCATATGATATGAGTCTTGGCACAAAATGTCATCATGGGATATGAGATAAGCAAAGAATTTTTAATTTGATATCGAGAATGACAAATAACAGTAAAGGACTAAAGAAACAGTAACAGAAATTAAAAATGTTTATTTCATATTGTAGCGGTTTTAGTCAGCCGAGCGGTTGCTGATGTGTTTTGTAAGGTACGCCAAAACCTAATTTAGAGGCTTAGGAAACCCACCGCGCTGTAGTTTACCACCCAATGGGTATTGAGTGGTAATCCAGGAGAAACCACGTGGAGGTAGTGCGTCGACTTGAAGAAAGAAAACACAAGGATCATGCTGGCAGTTACCAAGTTGAAAGCAATCAGACACTTTGCCTTGGCTTCTCACTCCCACATATGATATGATATGAACTTTGACATATATGTCACTCAATGGGATATGAAAATAAGAAAAAAATTTCCAAATGTTGAGTTCATATGATATGGTGATATACAAATTACACTATATGAGAAAATAGGCATGAGAATAAGTGACATTTTCATGGGTCTAAGAAAGAAATTGAAAATATTATCATATGATATAAATATTCACAAAACTGTCATTATAGGAGTCATGAGAATATGCGAAAAATATTTCAATTGTTGAGATCTTATGATATGGAGAATGACAATTCAAATTCGCTACATTACCCCCCTCCGAGACTCAAGCCTCCTGGCCGAGATTTTCCGGAGCCGATATTTGGTAAGGGGCCAGGCGGTTGACGTGCACCGTCGTAGTCGTTCTTTTGCCGGACAGACGCACCTCATAGACCAAGTCCGAGTGGCGCCGGGTAACGGTCGCTGGTCCAAGTCAATCTGTTTGCAGTTTTGGACATCGACCAACTTTCCGCACTGGTGCGTACAGCCACACTTCGTGGCCTGGTTCAAACTCGAGCGGATGTGATCGCAGGTCGTACCGGGCCTTGTTCGTGACAGCAGAGGCTATGAGTTGCTCACACGCCGTCTGGTGAGTTTGGTGAACATCCTTCTGCAGTTGATTCACGAACGTTGGGTAATTTTAATTTGCCATGCTGCATGCAGGCCAACACGAGTGCCAGTAGTTTCCCCCTGGTAACGCAAACGTTCCGTTTGGCTACGCTAAACGTCTTGCTGTAATTGCTCCAGCTCTGGTTCTTGACCATCTTGTTCTTGACTAAGTACGGCTCAATTCGTGAAGCGGGCGGGTGGTGGCCGCAAATTCGGCTATAAATTTGCGATAGTAGGAGCATAGTCCCAGGAATGATCGGCCATCTTTGTGGCAGCGGGGCCGAGGCCAATCTGTCACTCGGTTGACTTCCTCCGGACATGCTCGCAAACCTTGGTCGCTTACAATGTGACCCAGGAAGGTCACCTCAGTGCGAAAGAACTGGCACTTACGTGGGCTGAGTTTTAAGCCGGCGCTCGCTAGGCGATCGAAGACCTCCTGAAAGTGGAGCAAGTGATCTTCGGGTGAACTGGAGTGGACGATAATGTCGTCCAAATAAACTAAAGCTGACGTGCAGCTCACGCCGGTGAAGAAGCCATCCATCAAGCGCTCGAAGGTGCATTGGCGCATTGGTCAGTCCACGAACGCTGTCTTGGCCCGTGATTCCTCATCCATCTCCACCTGCCAGTAGCCACTCTGTAGATCAATGGTGGAGAACCATTTGGACCCATGTAGTCTCGTCAGGATGTCGTCCATTCGGGGCAGTGGGTAGGAATCCTTTAGGGTGACATCGTTGAGCCGCCGGTAATCCACACAGAATCGTGTAGAACCATCCTTTTTCGGACCAATACGACGGGCGATGCCCATGGGCTGACAGACGGGCGGATAACCCCTCGCTGCTGCATATCAGCTACCAGACGCTACACCTTTATCTTTCGGGATAGCGCCTGGCGACGTGGCGGTTGCTTCATCGGCCGGGTTTGGCCGGTATCGATCGTGTGCCGAGTCAGACTGGTGCGGCCTGTATCGTCACCTTGTGCAGAGAACACGTGCTGGTATCCGTGGAGGAGCTGCAAGAGCTTTGTGCGCGTATCTCCGGCGAAGTTCTTGGGTTGCAACGGATCCCAGTCTAGAACGCTGGATACGCAGTCCTTCGACTCCGTGGTGAACAGCACTTCTACCGGTTCCAGTTGACCGAGGATAGAGAACGGTGCCAGTTCGCACGTCTGGGTGCCGTTATAGCCGTCATCACACTGGTGGTGTCCACAAGGGAGCTTCCCAGGATTACGTCGGATGGGAGCTGGGAGTGCAGTCCTCGTTCCAGGACAGCTTGGGTCAGGCAATCTTGCGATGAACATCCGATCCTGATGTGAGCGTGGCTGCGTGGTGGAATACTCACAAACGTCGTAGAGTATACCAAACTAGGCCGTTTCGAAGTCGGCACTTGTAGGTATCGAACCCCAGGTAAACTTTAGGCGTAGCTCCCTCAGATCCACGACCACCTGGTAACGTAGAAGGAAGTCCATCGCCAAAAGCGTCGGAATGTTGCCTTCCACTAGCAAGAATTCGAGCTTGAGGACTCGGCCGGCTGCAATCAATCGTGTTACGATTTTCCAGTGGCTACGAATTCTTCGGCGGATGGGCTATGCAAGATTACCTGACAAGGACTGACCCGTAGCTGGTCTAAAAGGTCTCAACGGTTTATCAGTGAAACGGCGGCACCAGTATCACCAGTAAGCCGGACTGGCTTTTTATCCACCATTACGTAGCAGTATAAGCTCCGGCCAGTCGACGCAGTGATGTTGTACTCCGCTGCATGTTGGTTCGCGTCCAGACGTGCAAGTATCGCGGGCTGTCGAGTGCTCTGCACAGGTAGCGTTGTCAACCGAGATGCCCGGTACTGTGTAGCGTCGCTCACAGCTGAGCCAGCGAATTACCCTTCGGTCGGAAGTAGGCGCTTATTGCTGGATGTACCGTGGACAGGCGTTTGATGCCGACCATGTAGCGGTTGTATGGGCTGCGGGCCGTGGGAGTGATTGTCCGATACTCCGTGCTGCGGTTTTTGAGTTCCAGGTAGTCAAAGCGTCTCCAGGGAATACGTGCTCTCTAGTTTCGCGCGTATGCACATCGGAGGAGTACTGGTGGCTCTCAGCCGAGTTCTCCCTCGTACTGGTAGCTGGTGGCTCGTCAGCTCTAGACTCCGAGCAAGCGCATCCTGAGAGTGCTCGGTCGGCGTAGGCATCGGCCCTCATACGCGCTGGCCATGTCGAGCGCATCGCTGAGATCTCCCGTTCGAATGCGACGGCTAAGTCCATGGCGAAGTCCTCCAGAGATTCTCTCGATCCTTGACACGATTGTGGAACTCGTGGTAAGCGACGTGTGTGCTTGCGTGAAGTTCTCACGTAAAGCGGCTGTCAGAGCTGTATACGATCGTAAATCGGTGTCCGGCAGTGTAGCGTAGAGTCGCTGCACCCAGCCACGCAGACTGGCGTACAATTTCCGACATTTTTTCTGGTCGGACCAGCCATACTCCTCGGCCATGTCGTCGAACAGCCTCTGGAATTCTACCCAGGGTCTAGTGCCATCGTACGTAGGTGGCGGTTCCAGCTTCGGAATCGCTACGAACTGTAACTCCGCGGCCGAATGACTGACCGGCGCTGGCTCCGCTGTTACGCTATACGCCCCGTCCACGTTTGGAGTCCCGGGAATAGAGAAGGGCCTTGAGTGTGCTTGCTGCCCCCGATGTTAAGGCTCTGTCCTCCTGTTGGTCCACTCGGAACTCCTTGGCTGGCCGTTGGTTACCCGTGGCTCATTCCGTGCTGTTACGGCATCAAAACGGGTCGACTCCCCTGTCCGTGGTGTACTATACGCCATTCCGGGGCTATCGCCGACGGTCTTGACGGCTGCGTCTGTAGATGCTGTGACGGAAGCTCTCGCAGGTGGACCGCCAGCGCCTCCCCACACGGTATGCTCAAACGACGACCACATCTGCGCGAACTTTTGTTCAAAATGTGGGTTCAGCCGGTTGTCCAGGCGAGAGGCACGCGTATCCACCGACTCTTGCGCGCGTAAGCGGCTAAATAGAGTCTCCAGTCTCTGCTGCGTCTCTAGCAGCGTCGCAGTTAGCTCCTGGTTTCGGGCTTCGGCGGCCGCCATAGCGTTTGCCTGTTGTTGGCGCGTTGATCTTTTTGGAGGCAGTATGGGTTTGGTTTTCGCAAACCAATTGTATACCCCACACCTGACACAACTGTAGCGGTTTAAGTCAGCCGAGCGGTTGCTGAAGTTCTTGTTAAATTGGTGGTAGGCGTAAGTCTTCTCCGGATCACTAATAAATCAAACGACGCGTAAGTGTTTTTTAATGGTTTTATTGCTCTTCGTTAAAAAGCCGGTACCAAAAGCGTATGTGCGCAATGAATTGCATAAAAAAAAGTGCAGTGGAAAGAAGAACCGAGTGATGCACTTTTTTTGGCATTCACTGCGCGGGGTCAGGGGTGCCTGCCGATACGCAAGGTCGCATGCGATCGTGGGCGGACGAATTCAAATTCGCTACATTACCCCCCTCCGAGACTCAAGCCTCCTGGCCGAGATTTTCCGGAGCCGATGTTTGGTAAGGGGCCAGGCGGTTGACGTGCATCGTCGTAGTCGTACTTTTGCAGGACAGACGCACCTCATAGAACAAGTCCGTGTGGCGCCGGGTAACGTTCGCTGGTCCAAGTCAATCTGTTTGCAGTTTTGGACATCGACCAACTTTCCGCACTGGTGCGTACAGCCACACTTCGTCGCCTGGTTCAAGCTCGAGCGGATGTGATCGCTGGTCGTACCGGGCCGTGTTCGAGGCGTCAGAGGCTATGAGTTTCTCTCGCGCCGTCTGGTGAGTTTGGTGAACATCCTCCTGCAGTTGATTCACGAACGTTGGGTAATTTTTCGCATCCGGGGACGGTCGACCGTACAACAGCTCATCAGGTAAGCGGAGTTCACGTCCGAGCAGCAGTCGGGGAGGTGAACTTGGTTGCCTCATGTGGAGCGGAACGATAAGCCCACAGGGCTAAGGTGAACCGACGATCCCAGTCACGTTGGTCCGCAGCAATGAATTTCGCAAGGTATTCCAGAAGCGTTTAAAACGCTCAACCATTCCGTCTGACTGGGGATGCAACGGGGTAGTGCGTGTCTTCTCTACTCCGAGGATTTGTAGACACGTTCGGAACACTTCCGATTCAAAATTCCGGCCTTGATCGGAGTGAAGCGTGAATGGGATACCAAAACGGCTGAAGAGCTCTTGCTACGGTTTCCGCTGTCTGATCCGGGATTGCGATACATTCTGGCCACTTGATGAAGTAGCACATGGCGACAGCGATGTACCGATTGCCACGGGTTGTAGCTGGCAGAGGCCTAAGAATATCGATGGCCCACCGTCCAAAAGGAGCACCGATGTTGCTGGGTTGGTGGCAACCGACGGTGCGGCGACTTGTCCCTTTCCTGGCATTGCATGTTTGGCACAGGGCGCACCAGATGGCAGCGTTCTCGCCCTGTCCCACCTAATAGTAGCGTTGTTTCAGCTTACCCAGTGTCTTCTTCACCCCGAAGTGTCCACCGGTAGAGGTGTTATGCACACTGCGGGTAATTTCCTCCTGTAAATGGCGTGGCATTATAGCTACCGCTCTACTTTCCTTGTTCCGGGTTTTTAATACGCCGTCATCCAAGTGGAGGCGATCGAAAGAGTGCCAATAGGCTTTCGTCTCGGGACTCTCGTGCCATATGGCGACTTTGGGTGGCCGGTCTCCGGTCTCAAGCCACTCGAAGATAGGGGCCAGCGTAGGATCGTCCATTTGCCGCTGGGCGTAATCCATTGCCTTAATCTGCATATACATAACACCTAGCTGATCGTTTGCTTCGGCCTTTTCGCAGTGACGACATTCTCCGCAGGGGCGCCGCGATAAAGCGTCCACGTTTCTATGCTTCTTTCCGCTTCGGTGCTGTATATACATGTCGTATCGTTGTAGGCGCTCTATCCAGCGCGCAATTTGCTCCTCCAATTCCCGAAAATTGTACAGCCACTTCAGGGAAGCGTGATCGGTTCGTAGCAGGAACCTCTGTCCGAAAAGGTAGTACTGGAAATGCTTGCAGGCCAACACGACTGCCAGTAGTTCCCCCCTGGTAACGCAGAAGGTCCGTTTGGCTACGTTAAACGTCTTGCTGTAATTGCTTCAGCTCTGGTTCATGACCATCTTGTTCTTGACTAAGTACGGCTCAATTCGTGAAGCGGGCGGGTGGTGGCCGCAGATTCGGCTATAAATTTGCGATAGTAGGAGCATAGTCCCAGGAATGATCGGCCATATTTGTGGCAGCGGGGCCGAGGCCAATCTGTCACTCGGTTGACTTCCTCCGGACATGCTCCCAAGCCTTGGTCGCTTACAATGTGACCCAGGAAGGTCACCTCTGTGCGAAAGAACTGGCACTTACGTGGGCTGAGTTTTAAGCCGGCGCTCGCTAGGCGATCGAAGACCTCCTGAAAGTGGAGCAAGTGATCTTCGGGTGAACTGGAGTGGACGATAATGTCGTCCAAATAAACTAAAGCTGACGTGCAGCTCACGCCGGTAAAGAAGCCATCCATCAGGCGCTCGAAGGTGCATTGGCGCATTGGTCAGTCTACGAACGCTGTCTTGGCCCGTGATTCCTCATCCATCTCCACCTGCCAGTAGCCACTCTGTAGATCAATGGTGGAGAACCATTTGGACCCATGTAGTCTCGTCAGGATGTCGTCCATTCGGGGCAGTGGGTAGGAATCCTTTAGGGTGACATCGTTGAGCCACCGGTAATCCACACAGAATCGTGTAGAACCATTCTTTTTTCGGACCAATACGACGGGCGATGCCCATGGGCGGACAGACGGGCGGATAACCCCTCGCTGCTGCATATCAGCTACCAGACGCTACACCTTTATCTTTCGGGATAGCGCCTGGCGACGTGGCGGTTGGTTGATCGGCCGGGTTTGGCCGGTATTGATCGTGTGCCGAGTCAGACTGGTGCGGCATGTATCGTCACATTGTGCAGAGAACACGTGCTGGTATCCGTGGAGGAGCTGCAAGAGCTTTGTGCGCGTATCTCCGGCGAAGTTCTTGGGTTGCAACGGATCCCAGTCTAGAACGCTGGATACGCAGTCCTTCGACTTCGTGGTGAACAGCACTTCTACCGGTTCCAGTTGACCGAGGATAGAGAACGGTGCCAGTTCGCACGTCTGGGTGCCGTTATTTAGCACGTGCAATACGGCCGACTCACTAGTAGTGTCCACAAGGGAGCTTCCCAGGAATACGTCGGATGGGAGCTAGGAGTGTAGTCCTCGTTCCAGGACAGCTTGGGTCAGGCAATCTTGCGATGAACATCCGATCCTGATGTGAGCGTGACTGCGTGGTGGAATACTCACAAACGTCATAGAGTATACCAAACTAGGCCGTTTCGAAGTCGGCACTTGTAAGTATCGAACCCCAGGTAAACTTTAGGCGTAGCTCCAACAGATCCACGTCCACCTGGTAACGTAGAAGGAAGTCCATCGCCAAAAGCGTCGGAATATTGCCTTCCACTAGCAAGAATTCGAGCTTGAGGACTCGGCCGGCTGCAATCAATCGTGTTACGATTTTTCCAGTGGCTACAAATTCTTCGGCGGATGGGCTATGCAAGATTACCTGACAAGGACTGACCCGTAGCTGGTCTAAACGGTCTCAACGGTTTATCAGTGAAACGGCGGCTCCAGTATCACCAGTAAGCCGGGCTGGCTTTTTATCCACCATTACGTAGCACTATAAGCTCCGGCCAGTCGGCGCAGTGATGTTGTACTCCGCTGCAGTTGGTTCGGTATCAGGCGTCCTAGGATCCGTGTCTATTGTGTCAGCACAGGAAGTCGGTGTAAGCGAGTTGCCCTGTACTGTTAGCGTCTCATCAAACAGCTGAGCAAGGGCGGTGACATGCTTACTGCTGGTGTCAGCCAGCGAATCACCCGTTTGAGTGTGACAGTAGGCGGCTTGTTGGGCTGCGAAGTCCGTGGAGAGGTGATTGTGGCCGATATCCGTGCTGCGGTTTTATGAGGATTGGGGCCATTGGGAGTGAAAGCCGATCTCCACCCCGGGAAACGGGCTTCTTTTAGTTTCCCGCGTAATCCACAGAGCTTGGAGGACGCATACTGCCTCTGCTCTGGCGACGCCGGTTGCTCCTCGGAGGGTATTGGTGGCTCTCAGCTGAAGACTCCGACAAAGTTAAAACTGAAGTGGCTGGTCGGCGTCGGCATTGGGCCTCAATACGCCGGGCCATGTCAAGCGCATCCTTGAGAGTGCTCGGTTGGCTGGAGAGGATCGGCACCTGATACGACGTCTCCCGCAAGTCCATGGCGAAGTACTCCAGAGATTCTCTCGATCCTTGACACGATTGTGGAACTCGTGGTAAGCGACGTGTTTGCTTGGCGTGAAGTTCTCACGTAAAGCGGCTGTCAGAGCTGTATACGATCGTAAATCGGTGTCCGGCAGTGTAGCGTAGAGTCGCTGCACCCAGCCACGCAGACTGGCGTACAATTTTCGACATTTTTTTTGGTCGGACCAGCCATACTCCTCGGCCATGTCGTCGAACAGCCTCTGGAATTCTACCCAGGGTCTAGTGCCATCGTACGTAGGTGGCGGTTCCAGCTTCGGAATCGCTACGAACTGTAACTCCGCGGCCGAATGACTGACCGGCGCTGGCTCCGCTGTTACGCTATACGCCCCGTCCACGTTTGGAGTCCCGGGAATAGAGAAGGGCCTTGAGTGTGCTTGCTGCCCCCGATGTTAAGGCTCTGTCCTCCTGTTGGTCCACTCGGAACTCCTTGGCTGGCCGTTGGTTACCCGTGGCTCATTCCGTGCTGTTACGGCATCAAAACGGGTCGACTCCCCTGTCCGTGGTGTACTATACGCCATTCCGGGGCTATCGCCGACGGTCTTGACGGCTGCGTCTGTAGATGCTGTGACGGAAGCTCTCGCAGGTGGACCGCCAGCGCCTCCCCACACGGTATGCTCAAACGACGACCACATCTGCGCGAACTTTTGTTCAAAATGTGGGTCCAGCCGGTTGTCCAGGCGAGAGGCACGCGTATCCACCGACTCTTGCGCGCGTAAGCGGCTAAATAGAGTCTCCAGTCTCTGCTGCGTCTCTAGCAGCGTCGCAGTTAGCTCCTGGTTTCGGGCTTCGGCGGCCGCCATAGCGTTTGCCTGTTGTTGGCGCTTTGATCTTTTTGGAGGCAGTATGGGTTTGGTTTTCGCAAACCAATTGTATACCCCACACCTGACACAACTGTAGCGGTTTAAGTCAGCCGAGCGGTTGCTGATGTTTTTGTTGGGTTGGTGATAGGCGTAAGTCTTCTCCGGATAACTTACAAATCAAACGACGCGTAAGTGTTTTTTAATGGTTTTATTGCTCTTCGTTAAAAAGCCGGTACCAAAAGCGTATGTGCGCAATGAATTGCATAAAAAAAAGTGCAGTGGAAAGAAGAACCGAGTGATGCACTTTTTTTGGCATTCACTGCGCGGGGTCAGGGGTGCCTGCCGATACGCAAGGTCGCATGCGATCGTGGGCGGACGAATTCAAATTCGCTACACTACCCCCCTCCGAGACTCAAGCCTCCTGGCCGAGATTTTCCGGAGCCGATCTTTGGTAAGGGGCCAGGCGGTTGACGTTCATCGTCGTAGTCGTACTTTTGCAGGACAGACGCACCTAATAGAACAATCCCGTGTGGCGCCGGGTAACGTTCGCTGGTCCAAGTCAATCTGTTTGCAGTTTTGGACATCGACCAACTTTCCGCACTGGTGCGTACAGCCACACTTCGTCGCCTGGTTCAGGCTCGAGCGGATGTGATCGCTGGTCGTACCGGGCCTTGTTCGTGGCGGCAGAGGCTATGAGTTTCTCTCGCGCCGTCTGGTGAGTTTGGTGAACATCCTCCTGCAGTTGATTCACGAACGTTGGGTAATTGTTCGCATCCGGGGACGGTCGACCGTACAACAGCTCATCAGGTAAGCGGAGTTCACGTCCGAGCAGCAGTCGGGGAGGTGAACTTGGTTGCCTCATGTGGAGCGGAACGATAAGCCCACAGGGCTAAGGTGAACTGACGATCCCAGTCACGTTGGTCCGCAGCAATGAATTTCGCTAGGTATTCCGGTAGCGTTTAAAACGCTCAACCATTCCGTCTGACTGGGGATGCAACGGGGTAGTGCGTGTCTTCTCTACTCCGAGGATTTGTAGACACGTTCGGAACACTTCCGATTCAAAATTCCGGCCTTGATCGGAGTGAAGCGTGAATGGGATACCAAAACGGCTGAAGAGCTCTTGCTACGGTTTCCGCAGTCTGATCAGGGATTGCGATACATTCTGGCCACTTGATGAAGTAGCACATGGCGACAGCGATGTACCGATTGCCACGGGTTGTAGCTGGCAGAGGCCTAAGAATATCGATGGCCCACCGTCCAAAAGGAGCACCGATGTTGCTGGGTTGGTGGCAACCGACGGTGCGGCGACTTGTCCCTTTCCTGGCATTGCATGTTTGGCACATGGCGCACCAGATGGCAGCGTTCTCGCCCTGTCCCACCTAATAGTAGCGTTGTTTCAGCTTACCCAGTGTCTTCTTCACCCCGAAGTGTCCACCGGTAGAGGTGTTATGCACACTGCGGGTAATTTCGTCCTGTAAATGGCGTGGCACTATAGCTACCGCTCTACCTTCCTTGTTCCGGGTTTAATACGCCGTTATCCAAGTGGAGGCGATCCAAAGAGTGCCAATAGGCTTTCGTCTCGGGACACTCGTGCCATATGGCGACTTTGGGTGGCCAGTCTCCGGTTTTAAGCCACTCGAAGATAGGGGCCAGCGTAGGATCTCCCATTTGCCGCTGGGCGTCATCCATTGCCTCGATCTGCATATACATAACACCTAGCTGATCGTTTGCTTTGGCCTTTTCGCAGTGACGACATTCTCCGCAGGGGCGCCGCGATAAAGCGTCCACGTTTCTATACTTCTTTCCGCTTCGGTGCTGTATATACATGTCGTATCGTTGTAGGCGCTCTATCCAGCGCGCAATTTGCTCCTCCAATTCCCGAAAATTGTACAGCCACTTCAGGGAAGCGTGATCGGTTCGTAGCAGGAACCTCTGTCCGAAAAGGTAGTACTGGAAATGCTTGCAGGCCAACACGACTGCCAGTAGTTCCCCCCTGGTAACGCAGAAGGTCCGTTTGGCTACGTTAAACGTCTTGCTGTAATTGCTTCAGCTCTGGTTCATGACCATCTTGTTCTTGACTTAGTACGGCTCAATTCGTGAAGCGGGCGGGTGGTGGCCGCAGATTCGGCTATAAATTTGCGATAGTAGGAGCATAGTCCCAGGAATGATCGGCCATATTTGTGGCAGCGGGGTCGAGGCCAATCTGTCACTCGGTTGACTTCCTCCGGACATGCTCCCAAGCCTTGGTCGCTTACAATGTGACCCAGGAAGGTCACCTCTGTGCGAAAGAACTGGCACTTACGTGGGCTGAGTTTTAAGCCGGCGCTCGCTAGGCGATCGAAGACCTCCTGAAAGTGGAGCAAGTGATCTTCGGGTGAACTGGAGTGGACGATAATGTCGTCCAAATAAACTAAAGCTGACGTGCAGCTCACGCCGGTGAAGAAGCCATCCATCAGGCGCTCGAAGGTGCATTGGCGCATTGGTCAGTCCACGAACGCTGTTTTGGCCCGTGATTCCTCATCCATCTCCACCCGCTAGTAGCCATTCTGTAGATCAATGGTGGAGAACCATTTGGACCCATGTAGTCTCGTCAGGTTGTCGTCCATTCGGGGCAGTGGGTAGGAATCCTTTAGGGTGACATCGTTGAGCCGCCGTTAATCCACACAGAATCGTGTAGAACCATCCTTTTTTCGGACCAATACGACGGGCGATGCTCATGGGCTACCAGACGCTACACCTATATCTTTCGGAATAGCGCCTGACGACGTGGCGGTTGCTTGATCGGCCGGGCTTGGCCGGTATCGATTGTGTGCCGAGTCAGACTGGTGCGGCCTGTATCGTCACCTTGTGCAGAGAACACGTGCTGGTATCCGAGGAGGAGCTGCAAGAGCTTTGTGCGCGTATCTTCGGCGAAGTTCTTGGGTTGCAACGTATCCCAGTCTAGAACGCTGGATACGCAGTCCTTCGACTCCGTGGTGAACAGCACTTCTACCGGTTCCAGTTGACCGAGGATAGAGAACGGTGCCAGTTCGCACGTCTGGGTGCCGTTATTTAGCACGTGCAATACGGCCGACTCACTAGTAGTGTCCACAAGGGAGCTTCCCAGGATTACGTCGGATGGGAGCTGGGAGTGTAGTCCTCGTCCAGGACAGCTTGGGTCAGGCAATCTTGCGATGAACATCCGATCCTGATGTGAGCCTGACTGCGTGGTGGAATACTCACAAACGTCATAGAGTATACCAAACTAGGCCGTTTCGAAGTCGGCACTTGTAAGTATCGAACCCCAGGTAAACTTTAGGCGTAGCTCCAACAGATCCACGTCCACCTGGTAACGTAGAAGGAAGTCCATCGCCAAAAGCGTCGGAATGTTGCCTTCCACTAGCAAGAATTCAAGCTTGAGAACTCGGCCGGCTGCAATCAATCGTGTTACGATTTTTCCAGTGGCTACGAATTCTTCGGCGGATGGGCTATGCAAGATAACCTGACAAGTACTGACCCGTAACTGGTCTAAAAGGCGTCTCAGACTGGCTTTATCCACCTACGTGAAACGGCGGCACCAGAATCACCAGTTGGTTCGGTATCAGGCGTCCTAGGATCCGTGTCTAAAACCGTGTAACCGAGTTGCCCTGTACTGGTAGCGTCTCATCAAACAGCTGAGCAAGGGCGGTGACAATCTCGTCGGAAGCACGCTTACTGCTGGTGTCAGCCAGCGAATCATCCGTTCGAGTGCGACAGTAGGCGGCTTGTTGGGCTGCGAAGTCCGTGGAGAGGTGATTGTGGCCGATATCCGTGCTGCGGTTTTATGAGGATTGGGGCCGTTGGGAGTGATCTCCGATCTCCACCCCGGGAAACGGGCTTCTTTTAGTTTCCCGCGTAATCCACAGAGTTTGGAGGACGCATACTGCCTCTGCTCTGGCGGCGTCGGTTGCTCCTCGGAGGGTATTGGTGGCTCTCAGCTGTAGACTCCGACAAAGTTAAAACTGAAGTGGCTGGTCGGCGTCGGCATTGGGCCTCAATACGCCGGGCCATGTCAAGCGCATCCTTGAGAGTGCTCGGTTGGCTGTGGAGAGGATCGGCACCTGATACGACGTCTCCCGCATGCCGTCGAGCTCGGCAATTCGCTGAAAACTGCCCGACCCAAGCACTGCAAGTCCATGGCGAAGTCCTCAAGAGATTCTCTCGATCCTTGACACGATTGTGGAACTCGTGGTAAGCGACGTGTTTGCTTGGCGTGAAGTTCTCACGTAAAGTGGCTGTCAGAGCTGTATACGATCGTAAATCGGTGTCCGGCAGTGTAGCGTAGAGTCGCTGCACCCAGCCACGCAGACTGGCGTACAATTTTCGACATTTTTTTTGGTCGGACCAGCCATACTCCTCGGCCATGTCGTCGAACAGCCTCTGGAATTCTACCCAGGGTCTAGTGCCATCGTACGTAGGTGGCGGTTCCAGCTTCGGAATCGCTACGAACTGTAACTCCGCGGCCGAATGACTGACCGGCGCTGGCTCCGCTGTTACGCTATACGCCCCGTCCACGTTTGGAGTCCCGGGAATAGAGAAGGGCCTTGAGTGTGCTTGCTGCCCCCGATGTTGAGGCTCTGTCCTCCTGTTGGTCCACTCGGAGCTCCTTGGCTGGCCGTTGGTTACCCGTGGCTCATTCCGTGCTGTTACGGCATCAAAACGGGTCGACTCCCCTGTCCGTGGTGTACTATACGCCATTCCGGGGCTTATCGCCGACGGTCTTGACGGCTGCGTCTGTAGATGCTGTGACGGAAGCTCTCGCAGGTGGACCGCCAGCGCCTCCCCACACGGTATGCTCAAACGACGACCACATCTGCGCGAACTTTTGTTCAAAATGTGGGTCCAGCCGGTTGTCCAGGCGAGAGGCACGCGTATCCACCGACTCTTGCGCGCGTAAGCGGCTAGTTAGAGTCTCCAGTCTCTGCTGCGTCTCTAGCAGCGTCGCAGTTAGCTCCTGGTTTCGGGCTTCGGCGGCCGCGATAGCGTTTGCCTGTTGTTGGCGCGTTGATCTTTTTGGAGGCAGTATGGGTTTGGTTTTCGCAAACCAATTGTATACCCCACACCTGACACAACTGTAGCGGTTTAAGTCAGCCGAGCGGTTGCTGATGTTTTTGTTAAGTTGGTGGTAGGCGTAAGTCTTCTCCGGATCACTAATAAATCAAACGACGCGTGTTTTAATGGTTTTATTGCTCTTCGTTAAAAAGCCGGTACCAAAAGCGTATGTGCGCAATGAATTGCATAAAAAAAAGTGCAGTGGAAAGAAGAACCGAGTGATGCACTTTTTTTGGCATTCACTGCGCGGGGTCAGGGGTGCCTGCCGATACGCAAGGTCGCATGCGATCGTGGGCGGACGAATTCAAATTCGCTACAATATCATATGTTACGAATTTTGGCATAAAAGGGACTATTATGGGTTATGAGAATATGCGAAAAATGTGCAAATGTTAAGTTCATATGATATGGATTTTGACAAAACACACTATATGAAGAATAGAAAATGAGAATAAATAAAATAATCATGGGTATAGAAAAGAAATTGATAATGTTTATTTCATATCATATGATATCATGACAAAAATGTCACCATGGGATATATCCAATTTAAGTTCATATGATATGGACATATTCAAATATTAATATTTGAAGAATAAAACATGAGAATAAATAATTTTCATGAGTATAAATTAAAATTGAAAATGTTTATTTTATATCATATGATATGAACTTTGACATATATGTCACTCAATAAGAAATGAGAATTAGAAAAAAATTTCCAAATGTTGAGTTTATATGATATGGATATTAACAAATTACACTATTTGAGAAAATAAGCATGAGTATAAGTGACATTTTCATGGGTCTAAGAAAGAAATTGAAAATGTTATCATATGATATGAATTTTCACAAAAATGGCATTATATGAAACAGATCGTGGGCGGACGAATTCAAATTCGCTACATTACCCCCCTCCGAGACTCAAGCCTCCTGGCCGAGATTTTCCGGAGCCGATGTTTGGTAAGGGGCCAGGCGGTTGACGTGCACCGTCGTAGTCGTACTTTTGCCGGACAGACGCACCTCATAGACCAAGTCCGAGTGGCGCCGGGTAACGGTCGCTGGTCCAAGTCAATCTGTTTGCAGTTTTGGACATCGACCAACTTTCCGCACTGGTGCGTACAGCCACACTTCGTGGCCTGGTTCAAACTCGAGCGGATGTGATCGCAGGTCGTACCGGGCCTTGTTCGTGGCAGCAGAGGCTATGAGTTGCTCACGCGCCGTCTGGTGAGTTTGGTGAACATCCTTCTGCAGTTGATTCACGAACGTTGGGTAATTTTTCGCATCCGGGGACGGTCGACCGTACAACAGCTCATCAGGTAAGCGGAGTTCACGTCCGAGCAGCAGTCGGGGAGGTGAACTTGGTTGCCTCATGTGGAGTGGAACGATAAGCCCACAGGGCTAAGGTGAACTGACGATCCCAGTCACGTTGGTCCGCAACAATGAATTTCGCTAGGTTTTCCAGTAGCGTTTAAAACGCTCAACCATTCCGTCTGACTGGGGATGCAACGGGGTAGTGCGTGTCTTCTCTACTCCGAGGATTTGTAGTCACGTTCGGAACACTTCCGATTCAAAATTCCGGCCTTGATCGGAGTGAAGCGTGAATGGGATACCAAAACGGCTGAAGAGCTCTTGCTACCGTTTCCGCTGTCTGATCCGGGATTGCGATACATTCTGGCCACTTGATGAAGTAGCACATGGCGACAGCGATGTACCGATTGCCGCGGGATGTAGCTGGCAGAGGCCCCAGAATATCGATGGCCCACCGTTCAAAAGGAGCACCGATGTTGCTGGGTTGTAGGCAGCCGACGGTGCGGCGACTTGTTCCTTTCCTGGCATTGCATGTTTGGCACAGGGCGCACCAAATGGCAATGTTCACACCCTGTCCCACCTAATAGTAGCGCTGTTTCAGCTTACCCAGTGTCTTCTTCACCACGACGTGTCCACCGATAGAGGGTAATTTCCTCCTGTAGATTGCGTGGCACTATAGCTACCGCTCTACCTTCCTTGTTCCGGGTTTTTAATACGCCGTCACCCAAGTGGAGGCGATCGAAAGAGTGCCAATAGACTTTCGTCTCGGGACTCTCGTGCCATATGGCGACTTTGGGTGGCCGGTCTCCGGTTTTAAGCCACTCGAAGATAGGGGCCAGCGTAGAATCGTCCATTTGCCGTTGGGCGTAATCCATTGCCTTAATCTGCATATACATAACACCTAGCTGATCGTTTGCTTCGGCCTTTTCGCAGTGATGACATTCTCCGCAGGGGCGCCGCGATAAAGCGTCCACGTTGCCATGCTGCGCATGCAGGCCAACACGAGTGCCAGTAGTTTCCCCCTGGTAACGCAAACGTTCCGTTTGGCTACGCTAAACGTCTTGCTGTAATTGCTCCAGCTCTGGTTCTTGACCATCTTGTTCTTGACTAAGTACGGCTCAATTCGTGAAGCGGGCGGGTGGTGGCCGCAAATTCGGCTATAAATTTGCGATAGTAGGAGCATAGTCCCAGGAATGATCGGCCATCTTTGTGGCAGCGGGGCCGAGGCCAATCTGTCACTCGGTTGACTTCCTCCGGACATGCTCGCAAATCTTGGTCGCTTCTGAAGGAAGGTCACCTCAGTGCGAAAGAACTGTCACTTACGTGGGCTGAGTTTTAAGCCGGCGCTCGCTTGGCGATCGAAGACCTCCTGAAAGTGGAGCAAGTGATCTTCGGGTGAACTGGAGTGGACGATAATGTCGTCCAAATAAACTAAAGCTGACGTGCAGCTCACGCCGGTGAAGAGGCCATCCATCAAGCGCTCGAAGGTGCATTGGTGCATTGGTCAGTCCACGAACACTGTCTTGGCCCGTGATTCCTCATCCATCTCCACCTGCCAGTAGCCACTCTGTAGATCAATCCTTTTTTCGGACCAATACGAAGGGCGATGCCCATGGGCTGTCAGACGGGTGGATAACCCCTCATTGCTGCATATCAGCTACCAGACGCTCCACCTCCATCTTTCGGGATAGCGCCTGGCGACGTGGCGGATGCTTCATCGCCCGGGTTTAGCCGGTATCAATCGTGTGCCGAGTCAGACTGGTGGGGCATGTATCGTCACCTTGTGCAGAGAACACGTGCTGGTATCCGTGGAGGAGCTGCAAGAGCTTGGTGCGCGTCTCTCCGGCGAAGTCCTTGGGTTGCAACGGTTCCTTATAGAACGCTGGATACGCAGTCCTTGGACTCCGTGATGGACAGCACTTCTACCGGTTCCAGTTGACTGAGCATAGAGAACGGTGCCAGTTCGCACGTCTGGGTGCCGTTATTTAGCACGTGCAATACGGCCAACTCACTAGTGGTGTCCATAAGGGAGCTTCCCAGAATTACGTCGGGTGGGAGCTGGGAGTGTAGTTCTCGTTCCAGGAAAGCTTGGGTCAGGCAATCTTGCGATGAACATCCGATCCTGATGTGAGCGTGGCTGCGTGGCGCAATACTCAAGACGTCGTAGAGTATACCAAACTAGGCTGTTTCGAAGTCGGCACTTGTAAGTATCGAACTTCAGGTAACCTTTAGGCGTAGCTTCCTCAGATCTACGACCACCTGGTAACGTAGAAGGAAGTCCATCGCCAAAAGCGTCGGAATGTTGCCTTCCACTAGCAAGTATTCGAGCTTGAGTACTCGACCGGCTGCAATCAATCGTGTTACGATTTTTCCAGTGGCTACGAATTCTTCGGCGGATGGGCTATGCAAGATTACCTGACTGGCTTTTTATCCACCATTACGTAGCAGTGTAAGCTCCGGGCAGTCGGCGCAGTGATGTTGTACTCCGCTGCAGTTGGTTCGGTATCAGGCGTCCTAGGATCCGTGTCTATAGTGCCAGCACAGGAAGTCGGTGTAACCGAGTTCCCCTGTACTGGTAGCTTCTCGTCAAACAGCTGAGCAAGGGCAGTGACAATCTCGTCGGAAGCATGCTTACTGCTGGTGTCAGCCAGCGAATCACCCGTTCGAATGCGACGGTAGTCGGCTTGTTGGGCTGCGAAATCCGTGAAGAGGTGATTGTGGCCGATATTCGTGCGTGAAGTTCTCATGTAAAGCGGCTGTCAGAGCTGTATACGATCGTAAACCGGTGTCCGGCAGTGTAGCGTAGAGTCGCTAAACACAGCCACGCAGACTGGCGTACAATTTCCGAGATTTTTTTCTGGTTGGACCAGCCGTACTCCTCGGCCATGTCGTCGAACAGCCTCTGGAATTCTACCCAGGCTCTAGTTCCATCGTACGTAGGTGGCGGTTCCAGCTCCGGAATCGCTACGAACTATAACTCCGCGGCCGAATGACTGACCGGCGCTGGCTCCGCTGTTACGCTATACGCCCCGTCCACGTTTGGAATCCCGGGAATAGAGAAGGGCCTTGAGTGTGCTTGCTGCCCCCGATGTTGAGGCTCTGTCCTCCTGTTGGTCCACTCGGAGCTCCTTGGCAGGCCGTTGGTTACCCGTGGCTCATTCCGTGCTGTTACGGCTTCAAAACGGGTCGACTCCCCTGTCCGTGGTGTACTATACGCCATTCCGGGGCTATCGCCGACGGTCTTGACGGCTGCGTCTGTAGATGCTGTGACGGAAGCTCTCACAGGTGGACCGCCAGCGCCTCCCCACACGGTATGCTCAAACGACGACCACATCTGCGCGAACTTTTGTTCAAAATGTGGGTCCAGCCGGTTGTCCAGGCGAGAGGCACGCGTATCCACCGACTCTTGCGCGCGTAAGCGGCTGGTTAGAGTCTCCAGTCTCTGCTGCGTCTCTAGCAGCGTTGCAGTTAGCTCCTGGTTTCAGGCTTCGGCGGCCGCGATAGCGTTTGCCTGTTGTTGGCGCTTTGATCTTTTTGGAGGCAGTATGGGTTTGGTTTTCGCAAACCAATTGTTTACCCCACATCTGACACAACTGTAGCGGTTTAAGTCAGCCGAGCGGTTGCTGATGTTTTTGTTAAGTTGGTGGTAGGCGTAAGTCTTCTCCGGATCACTAATAAATCAAACGACGCGTGTTTTAATGGTTTTATTGCTCTTCGTTAAAAAGCCGGTACCAAAAGCGTATGTGCGCAATGAATTGCATAAAAAAAAGTGCAGTGGAAAGAAGAACCGAGTGATGCACTTTTTTTGGCATTCACTGCGCGGGGTCAGGGGTGCCTGCCGATACGCAAGGTCGCATGTGATCGTGGGCGGACGAATTCAAATTCGCTACAATATCATATGTTACGAATTTTGGCATAAAAGGGACTATATGGGTTATGAGAATATGCGAAAAATGTGCAAATGTTAAGTTCATATGATATGGATTTTGACAAAACACACTATATGAAGAATAGAAAATGAGAATAAATAAAATAATCATGGGTATAGAAAATAGAAATGCTGCGATTGCAGCCTTCCGATGTCCAGCTCCCTTGACATACTTCGACGTGCTACTTTAGCTTACATAGTCGTGCGTGAACCTTAGCTGCAACAAGGTAATGATCAGAGTCTATGTTGGGACCCCAACAAGCTCGCACGTCAAGTATGTTGGACGCATGCCTTGCATCGATCACAACATGATCAATCTAATTATGGGTCAGTCAATCAGGGGACAACCAGGTTGCCTTGAATATATCCAGATGAAATCCTGTACTACGTACTACCATGTTGTGCGCCGCTGTAAAGCCTATTAACCTAAGACCATTGCCTGCGGCAATGCTGCCCGACGTGCCACTTTAGCTTACATAATCGTGCGCGACCCTTATCTGCAACAAGGTAATGATCAGAGTCTATGTTGGGACTCCGACAAGCTCGTACGTCAAGTATGTTGGACGCATGCTTTGCATCGATCACAACATGATCAATCTAATTATGGGTCAGTCAATCAGGGGACAACCAGGTTGCCTTGAATATATCCAGATGAAATCCTGTACTACGTACTACCATGTTGTGCGCCGCTGTAAAGCCTATTAACCTAAGACCATTGCCTGAGGTGGTATCATGTAGGCAATGCTGCCCGACGGACAGCGGCCGTATACACGGTCAAGCTCCGCGTAGAAGGCGTCCTTCGTGCCATCGTCTTTGTCCTCCGTTGGGGCATGCGCGCAGATCAGGCTGATGTTGAAGAATTTGGCAGTAATCCGGATCGTTGCAATTCTCACACTTATTGGGATAAAGTGAGATACTCGGTTTCGGAGTCTGGCTCCCACAACAAATCCACAACCAAATTCATGCCTTACTGGATGGCAGCTGTAATATATGTCACAATTGTTCCTCTTCTTGCAGCCCTGTCCCGTCCATCGCATTTCCTGGATAGCGTTAATATCAGCCTTGCATTTTTTGAGGGTATCTGCTATCTGTTAAGCAGTACCAGATCTGTACAGTGTACGTACATTCCATATGCATACTCTCAAATCATAGTAATTTTTTCGTTTGCGATGGTCGTCAACGTTGTTTGGGGTCCTTTCCGAGGCTGTTTCTACATCCTTCACTGAGTGAGTTTTTTTCCATGGGTGGATCTCGAGTCCTACGCCAAAACCTAATTTAGAGGCTTAGGAAACCCACCGCGCGCTTTAGTTGACCACCCAATGGGTATTGAGTGGTAATCCAGGAGAAACCATGTGGAGGTAGTGCGTCGACTTGAAGAAAGAAAACACAAGGATCATGCTGGCAGTTACCAAGTTGAAAGCAATCAGACACTTTGCCTTGGCTTCGCACTCCCACATATGATATGGAGAATGACAAATAACACTATATGAGAAAATAGAAATGAGAATGAATTATATATCATAGGTAAAGGAAAGAAATTGATCATGTTTATTTCATATCAAATGATATGAGTCTTGACAAAAATGTCACCATGAAATATGCAAAAGTTAAAAAAAAATTTCAAATGTTAAGTTCATATTATATGGATATTTACAAATACCACTATATGAGAAAATAGAAATGAGAATAAATAACATATTCATGGGTATAAAAAAGAAATTGAAAATGTTTATATCATATCAAGTGATATGAATTTTGGCAAAAATGTCATTACATGGGATATGCAAAAATGCGAAAATATTTTTAATTGTTAGGCTTAAAAAAACACTTAATGAGGAAATAGAAATGAGATTAAATATTATTTTCATG
This sequence comes from Hirtodrosophila trivittata, assembly GCA_035045065.1. NCBI lineage: Eukaryota > Metazoa > Arthropoda > Insecta > Diptera > Drosophilidae > Hirtodrosophila > Hirtodrosophila trivittata. The sequence continues at coordinate 27,919 of JAWNNK010000427.1, forward strand.
GGTATAGGAATGAAATTGATAATGTTTATATCATATCGTATGATATGGATATTGAAAAAAATTTTTCTTTATGGGATACGAATAATTGTGAATAACTTCTCAATTGTTAATTTTATATAATATGTATATTGATAAATAACAACATTTGAGGAAACTTAAATTAGAATAAATTACATTTTCATTAGAAAATGAATTAAATTGAAAATGTTTATTTCATATCATATGATATGAGTCTTGACAAAAATGTCACTATATGGGATATGCAATAATGCGAAAAAAATTTCAATTGTTAAGTTCATATTATATTTAGATTAACAAATAATATTATATGGGGATATATAAATGAGAATAAATAAAATTTTCATATGATATGAATTTTGGCAAAAATATCACTATATGGGATAAAAGTATATGCAAAAGACATGCAGATGTTAACTTCAAATGATATGGATATTGAAAATAAGGACTTTGTGAGGAAATAGAAATGAAAATAAATGATATTTTAATGGATAAGAAAAGAAATTGATAAAATTTGTTTCTTATCATTTAATATGAATCTTGGCAAAAAATGTCACCATTGGATATGAGAACAGCAAAAAACTTTTAATATGATATCTAGAATGACAAGCAACAGTAAAGGAAAAAAGAAACAGTGACAGAATTCGAAAATGTTTATTTCATTTTATATGTTTTTAATTTTGCCATAAATGTCACTATATGGGATATGAGAATATGCGAAAAATGTGCAAATATTAAGTATCAGACTATATGAAGAATAAAAAATGCGAATAAATAAAATAATCATGGGTATAGAAAGAAATTGATAATGTTTATTTCATATCATATGATTACATGACAAAAATGTCACCATGGGATATACAAAAATTCAAAGAAATTGTCAATATGATATGGAGATTGACAAAGAATACTATTTGTAGAATAAAACATGAGAATAAATAATTTTCATGGGTATAAATTTAAATTGAAAATGTTTATTTCATATCATATGATATGAACTGTGACATATATGTCACTCAATGGGATATGAAAATAAGAAAAAAATTTCCAAATGTTAAGTTCATATGATATTATATTAGGATATACATATATATCATATGGATATATTATTGGGAGTACAAATTAACTCGGTCCGTTTTCAAAATATGGCTGCACCTGTAAGTTGTGGCCAATCTTGGAAGTTTATAAATATTCCATTGGAAAGGTTTTACATCTGTCAATAATAATTAGTGTGCATCAGCGACTTTTTGTGACCACAACATTGTTTCTCGCCTCTTCGAAAATGTCTGAATTTGTGTTGAATAAACAACATTTGCGGGAAGATTTGATTTGCTTTTTGAATGGGAAGAAAAGTGCATCTGAAGCCCATCGAATGCTTGTGGAAGTTTATGGTGAATCTGCTCCAACCGATAAGACATGCAGAGAGTGGTTTCGACGCTTCAAAAGTGGTGATTTTAGCGTTGAAGACAAAGAGCGTCCTGGTCAACCCAAAAAGTTTGAAGATGAGGATTTGGAGGCTTTATTGGATCAAGATCGGTGCCAAATGCAGATTGAACTCGCAGAATCGTTGGGAGTGACTCAGCAAGCAATTTCCTTTCGGTTAAAACAATTGGGACTTATTCAATGGCAAGGAAATTGGGTGCCGTACGAGTTGAAGCCGAGAGATGTCGATTTTTCACTTCGGAAGTGCTTCTTGAAGGACATCAAAGGAAGGGATTTTTGCACCGGATCGTGACTGGAGATGAAAAGTGGATATATTACGATAATCCCAAGAAAAAAAAATATGCCAAGCCTGGCATATTTACATCATCATCGTCTACATCGACACCAAAGCAGAACATCCACGGTTCAAAGGTCATGGTCTGCATATGGTGGGAATAGACGGGTGTGATCTACTATGAGCTGATAAATCCAGGCGGAACCATTAATGCGGATCGTTATCGACTACAACTAATGCGTTTGAGCAGTGCATTGCATGAAAAACGGCCAGAAACGGCAGTAAGGCATGACAAGGTGATTTTGCAACATGACAACGCTCAGCCCCGTTGCTATAAAATTACCTGAAAACGCTGAAATGGGAGGTCTTCACCCCCGCTGTGTTCACCAGACCTTGCTCCTTCAGACTACTGGCTTTTTTGACAGATGCAAAACGATTTGGGCGGCCACAGGTTCGGCTCTTTTGAAGAAATCAAAAAATGGCTCGATTATTGGATTGACGCCAGAGAGGACTCATTTTTTCGAGATGGTATTCGAAAATTACCAGAGAGATAGGAAAATGTAGTCGCTTCTGATAGACAATACTTTGAATGATGTATTTTTATTTTTTTTTTCAAGAAAAAAAAACATTTTTCGAACCCAAAAAACGGACCAAATTAATTTGTACTCCCTATAGGTTATTAACAAATTACACTATTTGAGAAAATAAGAGGACTTTTTAACATAATAGGGTCAGCTTACAAATTTCTTTTTGCCAAAACGTTAATGCGGCATTCTACCTTGGAGTTTTGAAGCGTTTGGTGCGCCGTATTCGACGTGTTTGGCCCGAATATCGCGATAATGCGCCGTCTCAACGATCGACGCTTGTGACCGATTACTTGACCAAAAATCACATTTTAACCATTAACCACTCGCCGTATTCACCTGATATGGCACCGTGCGACTTCTTCCATTTCGGAAAAATGCATTTGCACATGAAAGGAAAGCGTTTTTGGTTTTTGGTATTTTTTTTTAAAGAATTGCACTACACTATGGATGCACTGCCTGCGAAGCACCAGGTAAAAAGATTAATTTGTACTAAAGTTTCCATTTTCCCGGTATATTTGAGTTTCATAAGGTGCAGAGCATTCTCATAGGGCCTTTTAAACCTTTTAAGCCTTTTCCAGTTATGACTGGTGGCTTTAAACTACAGAAAAATTAACTATTGACGCACTGATGTTGTACACGTGTCTGTGTTGGTTAAGTTTTAATAAACGTTTTTGATAACGTTATTTAATTCATGGAGTTGAACTGCATTTTGTGTGATTGCTTCCTGATTTCCACTCTGGATTTTCACTCGATCATCTTCGTTAAAGTTGCCAAAACGTTCCGAGTGGAACAAATTTTGGATCAACTCAATAAACCTTTATTATTTAATTTTGTTTTATTTCTCCAGATCGTATATTTTTTGGGTTTTATTTTTATCTTTTAGTTTTTATAATACAAGGAGCTTTCCAAAGTAAACAGGACTTTAAAAAACAAAACAAAACAAATGATGGTCCTCACGACCACTTTGAAAACGTTGAAACCACTCGTGCACTCTGCTACGGGATAGGCAATCATCGCCATAAACTTGTTCCATTAATTAAAACGTTTCGGTAAAAGTTTTACCAATTTTAAAACAAAATTTAATGTTGGCTCTCTGTTGGAAGCTCATTTTCGCACCGATAACACAAACATACTGACACTTAAAAAACAATAACTTCACTTCCAATCGATGAAATGTCATGAAATTCTCACTGGACAATCTATAAAGATAGCAGATTCTAACGCACTAGACATATAGATACGCCACCAGGGGCGCTAGATTCAAGAAGTCCTGTTTATTTTTGAACACACCTTATACAACAAAGCAACACCCCAATGAAAATGTAGCTCACCAACGCCATCTCCAGGACTACACCGACTTGGACACGGCACCCTCAATCAGCTCTAAGCCAAATACGCAAACCACTGTTGCCCAAGCGCAAGCAAATAACAACGATCTCGCTGCCACATTCTGGGCGACACTAAACTAAAAATATTTTCTAAAAATAACTCCAAGATTACCAAAACTAATTTTAAACCTAAGTTACCAAAAAGTCTTAACAAATAGATCATCTCCGAGCTCTGACACGTTGCACTTGATCGGATCTTTTTTTCCAGTCATCACGTTGGCCTTAGATATGTTGGCAAGCTAACTACCTCCAACGTTATGACAAGTCAGCGGCCCACTCAAACGCTACGCTTGTCATTTCATATCCCTTCATAGCCAGTCTCTGCGGTAATTTGCCATTACCTTAGGCCCCGGTACCAGTAAATAATCACTACACTCATACCTATCCCTTTATGTATCAAGTTAATTTAATATTATTAGCATCAATGGTCCTTAAAGTTTTACAATGGAATTGAAATGGTTACTACAACAACTACTTATAAAATAATATGCATTCCGGAAACACATATTTACTCTACAGCTAACCTTCCTAAGCCCATAAACTTTAAGCTTTACCCTAGAAATTTGTCACAAAGGTCTGGAGGAGTTGCGATTCTTGTCCACAGCTCTATACATCATACTGAACTAAATTTAGCAAGTGACTTCGACTCATTCGGAATCAAAATATCATCCAAATTAAATTTTAACATCATCTGCTCCTATATTCCTTCCAACAAATCCTTTTCTCTTAAAAACCTACACAACGTCCTTACCAACCCAACCTATCCATTCCTACTTTAATAACTGGAGATGGCATCCAACTTGGGGCTTGCCATCTAGTAAATCAAAATGAAAAACACTCTCTTCAAATTTGTGACCCACTCCCCACTCCTTACTCTCAATTTAAGAGTATCTGTTTAAGTAACGATTTAATTGCAGCTAACACTCCATTGGGATGGCTAGTGTATGGAGGAACACAGTCCCACACATAGTCAACATCCGCACGAATGTCTGTAATATTTCATACGCATAAAACTGAAAATGATTTGAACAATGACATACATAAGTTAATGAGCGAATACTTTACAACAGAGAATTTCGGGGTTAAAGTACCAGAAAAATTTTTGGAATCGAGCGATGTAACTCGTGCTGTTAGCAGAAACAACAAGAAACCTAGATTATGCTTATAAAACTGGGCTTCGGTGGTCGGAAGATATGGTAAAATTACCTGACAGTTATGAAATGACTTTAAAGAGACTACGCGCCCCTGGAAATAAGATTCTCAATACAGAAAAAGCGAGTACGAAAAGGCTGTAATGAATTTGGTTAACAAAGGGTATGCAGTAAAACTATCAAAAGACAAAGTCGATCATATTGGACCCCGAACATTTACCATACTTCGGCGTCTGCAATATCAACAAACCCAAGAGATGTGACTTGTTTTTGATGCGGCAGCTACTGTAGACGGCACTTCCATGAATACTAAATTGTTGAAAGGATCAGATAAATCAGACAAAATGCAGGTGATGATTTTCGGAGCAGCATGTTCCCCTTGTTGTGCTTAACATATACAAATTTAAATGCGCGTTATGCTACCGAAAATAGAGACAAGCCTACTAAAACAATCAAAAACATTAGTTATGACCCACAGACGATATGGACAAGTGGAACAGACTTTCTGTCGGAGCCAGAATCACTCTGGCCATGTCAAGAAAAGCTGACAATTTCCATAATTGACTTAATGGAAAGGCGATAAATCATCTTATATATAAGTGAAGAGTCACTGATTGACATTGGGCGTTTTTCTAGATACGTACGTCTGAAACGAACGGCAGAATGGATTTTAAGAGTTGTGGAACGCACCCGGCACCCAAAGGATAGCATTTTAACAGGTGAATTATCATTAGTGGAGCTACGTCAGGCTGAACTGGTACTGTGTAAGCTCGCTCAGTCACATGCGTTGAAAGAAGAAATAAGAGAACTTCAACAAAAGGGCTTATTCATTGTCATCAAAATTAGATGAATATGGTGCACTTGTCGTTATCTGATATGGGAGGTTTGATTACGCCACAATATTACCTCAAAGAGCGCGTCAGCCTATCATACTGCCAAAGGGTCACAGACTGACCAATTAGATCGTTAAACACTATCATGGAATATATCATCACCAAAATGATTAACTAATTGTTAATGAACTATGACGTAAGTTCTGGGTGATAAGCTTGCGCTGCACTGTTAAGCGGGCTAAAGCATCATATCAATTCTGTAAAAATGAAAACGCAGAGCCCATTCCCAAATTGATAGGACTACTGCCACTGGATCGCGTCACACCATTCACTTTTACCGGACTTGATTACTTTGAACCGTAATAGTTACGGTTGGGCGTCGGCATGAAAAGCGCTGGGAAGCATTGTTTACTTGCTTAACAATTCGAGCTATTCACTTGGAGCTAGTGGAAGACTTATCGACTGACGCATGTATTGTGGCGATCAGGAATTCCGTTAACAGAAGAGGTATTCCTAACGTCATCAGATCTGATATGGAAACGAATTTTGCTGGTGCGGATAATGAACTAAAAAAGACAAAATACTTGTTTGACTGGGAATACATAAAATCAGAGTAGAAAAGGCCATTAAATGGAAATTTAACTATCCTGGCAAAAGAGGTGTAGTCGTTCGACCTATACAAGCTAAGGATGGAAAAATCAGAATTACTGCGGTGCAGACCTCAACAGGCATATTGAAGACACCAATATCAAAGTTGGCTATTCTTGACGTGTTAGGTAAAACTGCGTGATCGTATTACGTTGTCGGGAATGTAGTGAAATAATTTTATTTTTAAATTTAACTGAATTAATTTGTAGCAACGCTGCAGCTCTACCATAATCAGACTTTTATATTAACCGATAGAAAAGAAATCGATTAATTTTAATTTTGAAGAATCGTTGTGCATAAACTGGCAGGCTCAACACCATTTTATAAACTTAACTATTTAGGACATAAAGTTCTATTAACGTGTATAAATGTATGCTTGGCACGCACACCCATGGTGACATTTTTTCCAAGACTCATATCATATGATATGAACTAAATTTTATCAATTTCTTTTCTACACCCATCAAAATGTCACTTCTTCTCATTTCTATTTCTTCATATAGTGTAATTTGTCATCACCCATATCAAATTAACTCAATCAAAAAATGTTTCGCTCTTATTCATATTCATATAGTAACATTTTTTAATATCCATATCATATGATATGAAATAGATATTTTCAATTACTTTCACATACCCATGAAAATGTTATTTATTCTCATTTTTTTTTGCTCCTATTGTGTTATCTGTCAATATCCATATCATAACTCATATCTCATTTAGTGACATTTTTGTCAAAATTCATATCATTATATATGAAATATACCTTTTCAATTTCTTTCAAATACCCATGAAAATGTCCTTATTCTCATTATTTGAACGGAGACAACCAGAGGCAACACCAGAAACCCAACAACGAGGATATGTGTGATCAATGCATTACCTGGTTACAAAAACTTCCACAGGGTCAACAGATTCCCGCACTCTACCACAAGATCAAGAACGACTCCAGGAACCCTAGATCGTGGCATATCTGGCACATGAGTTAACATGTTTGATGGATTTGCAGAGTTATCTCATATCCCAAACCATACAATCACTATGACGGCTTATTAACCAGTGATTCAGCTGTATTACCCGAAGAATCCACCACTGCAGAAAATATTTAACAACCCGGTGGACGAGCTTCTATGAAACGGGCAATTAGAACCATTTATAGGCAAAATCTTGCCTCCTTCATATTTTGAATACAATTTAATAATGAAAGTATATGGAAAGAAGCTGAAATGCATCAGACAAATTAAAACGCCGATTGAACCGAAAATAAAAAAAAACTCGCTGGTAATAACATCTCTTTAACGACCTATTGTAATCAATTACCAAATGAAACAAGAACCAATGCATACAAAAGCTTGACATTGCTGCATTAACCACTTCTTATTTTAATCTAAAAATAAAAATTGATTTTTTACAATTAATTAAGTGTACAGGTAAGCTTGCACAGTTTCTAATAAAGCAAGCCTAAGTAAATAATCATATACAGTAATAGCACACTTACGCTCCCCGTTCTACGCGATTTGGGAGATACGTGATTTTTCTTTTTGATGGCCGCTCGCATAAGTTCTCCCACTAGAGTAGCAGAACTATCGGTTGCCCTACCGAACTCGACTTACACAAATTCGACTTACAGGGTTATCGCAGAGTCCCACCTATCGCGTAAGTCCGGAGTATTACTGTATACATATATCGCGGATTCTGATGCAATACGTGGCAGGTGTAATCCGCTTAAAACTGGCTCCGTGAATGCATTGAATGGAGCAGAATCTAAAAGCCTTGTGCTTGCCGTAAGAAAATAACATGCATGTATGTTTAGTTTTTCACTCATTTTTTGAAGATTTCTTAGGGTTATATTTTTTTAAACTCATAACTATTTTTTAGTCACTGGTGTTTACAGGAGTAAAGTTTAAAAATAGCACAATTGGAATAGTAGGCTAATTGCATATGAAATGTTAGTTTGTAAAACTGGAATCGGAAAGCAGAGCAGATGCGCGCATGAAGAACCAAGTATCACTTCCAAATCAACGGACTGCAACAACAACAACGTTAGCGCACTGCAACAACAATGTCGCTAACGTAGTCCAACACTAACAAAAACGCACTGCAACGCCTATATTAGCGCCAAGCATAAAGAACGGTATCGACGGACTGCAACAGCACCGTCAAGCCAACTAGTTACGGTGTATGTTGTCTCATATCTGGCAGGTTAGCCATAAAATTGGGCTGGGCCAGTAGGAATAAAACGAATTGTGGTTCAACCTGTTAACAAACTGCGATAAATAAGTCATTAAGTCGCTTCCCAACGCACCTGTCACCATTGCCCCGACAATCGGCGCAAGAGGTTCGCTCCCGTACAGGTTCGGCTTGTCCCGCTTATATTTGTCTGGAAAGCGTAGTGTAGTATGCCTCACTACCTATCGGGATATTCCAACGATTATGGATAAGATTTAGATAATGATGATAATCATGTAATATATGTATGTAATTTGTTGTACTTGAACGTTAATAGAACATTTCGCATGATAGTCAAAAGTGTTGAATAGATGATATCTAGCTTAAACATGTTTAAACTTACTTGTCTCTTTTCTTCCCTGAGTATTATTGTCAACAAATTGAAAATAAACCGCAACAACACAGAAATCTATTCTTTTCATTAAGACGTAAGTGCATTTTTTACTTTTGATTAAAATTTAAAAATCCCTGTGAATGATAAATATAGTAGTATAGTATAGTAGAGTATAGTATAGTAGAGTATAGTATAGTAGAGTATAGTATAGTAGTCAAAAGTATTTACACAACATACCATTTTTCACACATTCAACTTTGAGAGCTGTTTTATTATTGTTGATGATAACAAATTGCAAACAAATTGGTGCTGCTGGAATGGTGGATCTATGGTCTATGAAGAAGCACATGAAAAAATAATTAGAAAAGTAACGGTTAACAAGAAATAAATAGACGCATGTGAACTAATACAGAAAACTAGTCAAAAGTATTTACACACATTTTTTTCGCGTCAAAAGTATTTACACAAAACTTTGAATTCATTTTTTTCAACTTTATTTAAAATATTAATTTAAGATTTTTACTCAATATTTGTATTTAAATAGTTGAATTGTATTTAAATTTGGTAACACCACCTTCAGCCTCATAGACAGCTTGTAAGCTCTCTGGAATTGATGCAACCAAGCTGCAAGCAAATTCAGCCGTCAAAGTTGACCAAATGTCCTGAATTTCTTTAATAATTTCCTCTCGTTTGCGAATATTTATGGTTCTTTGCCTCTTAATTCAAACTAGAACACTGCGGAGGCCATGGAAAAACAACTTGACCCACGCCAAAATCTTGTTGGAATGGATCCCTTGTGGCATGGAGCATTATCATGTTGCAGAATCAATGCATTGGTTGGAAATAATCTATTTCCAAAGATGAATGCATGATCATTTAAAATATCAACGTATGTGTAAGGTAGTGTAATATCAACGTATTTGATTCAGAGTGCCCTCCAACGGTACTAAGTCGCCAAATCCAAAAAAGGCGAAGCAACCCGAAAATATTACCGTGCCACCAGCAAATCTGTTGAGTGGCTGCACAGGAAGATTCTTTCTGGAAGGTGGTAGGTGTTTTTAGGTCTTACCAAAAGAGCCCTAAAATTGGAATCGGATTTATCTGTCTTATCCTTACATCACAAAGCAAATTCTAGGCGTTTGGTTTGTCGGCGTAATGTCGACCACTTGGCGGACAACATACGTTTTCAAATTGGTTTCTTTTTACCTACACCGCACTATAGCATCACTAACTTTTTCGCCAGTTATCATTTTTGAAGCTGGTGCAACTTTTACTGGGCGTATATTTTTGGATTTTCTGCCACTATACCCAACAATTTTCTGCAATCCAGTGTGTTCGTTATTAATTTACGTGCAGATCTTTTACAGTTTTCTAAATTGTCTTGAGTGTCCATTTTCGTAGCTAAATTATTTACAGCTTTCCGTGATATTTTACAAATTTTCGAGAATTCTAACCGAAATACCACTTTTGAATTTAGTGACAATTTCATACCTAAACTGTTGTTTTAAGCATTTTCCTGAGCATTTTTCTAAAATTCAAACAGAATTACACGATAAACTCTAAATTTAATTATTGCAACTTACTCAAACTAATGCCAAAAAACAATTGTTTATTTGCAATGTGTAAGTACTTCTGACGCGAAAAAACATGTGTGTAAATACTTTTGACTAATTTTCGGTATTAGTACACATACGTCTATTTATTTCTTGTTAACCGTTATTTTTCTAATTCTTTTTCATATGCTTTTTCATAGATCCACCATTCCAGCAGCACCAATTTGCTATCATCAACAATAATAAAATAGCTCTCAAAGTTGAATGTGTGAAAAATTGTATGTTGTGTAAATACTTTGTACAGTCGACCCTCGATTAACGAACGCCTCGCATAGCGAACATTTTGTATAACGAACTAAATCTTAAAGTAAAAATCGTTTCGCTTAGCAAACGAAATTTCGTAAAGCGAACTTTGAAAAAATTGTGTTTAATTGTTAGAGTTAAAAATATTCAATGTCAACAGTGAAAAATGAGGCATACATTGCCTGTATTTTGTTTTTGTTATTTGGGCTGTTGGTTTTTTTGTGTGTTTGGATGGGTCTGGGTAGCGCCACTTGCAAAAAAATAACGGACTCAGCCGTGCGAGCTATGCAGCTCGCCACTTTTGATTCAGTTGTGTTCAAGTTCTACTTTGCATTTTGATTTGTAAAAAATCAAATTCATTCAATATATTACAATGTTATATAAAAATGTCCATTACAATGCGAATTAAACAAAAAATTATAGATGAATATAAGCAAGGTTTTGGCGTAACTGATATGCGTGTATCAAAGGAAACGATTGCCACCATTCTTATAAATAATGACAAAATTATGGACCTTACTGCTTTTAAATGAGTATCGAGTATATCGTCCCAAGGACCACGTATTCTCGATGATGTTTTAAAAGAGAGTGTAATAGATGAGAAGGTGACGGAACCGCAAAGACCATCCGGTGAGATAAAGAAAATGCTGAAAGCATGGGAGTTGGTGTTAGCATATATTGCAAACCACCCTGATGCAACATGTTCAAAACATGCCACAGACCTATTTATCGATAATGCTGTGTCTCATTTTCAACTAATTTTAAAGCTCCACCAGAAGAAACAGATATTAGATAGCTTTTTCTTTAATAGAACTAAGTACATGCGCTTTAATATAAAATATTCTACATCAAATTTTAATTTGTTGCATTTATTATTTTGAATTCAATAATATTTTTGTGTTAAATTACCTTTTGTGAAAAAAAAGTCGAAAATAAATTGATGTATTGTATTTATTTTGGCTTGGAACGGATTTATTCATGTTATATAAAAATTGGTTTTGCTTAACGAACGTTTTATGTAGCGAACAAGTTTTTGGAGCTAATTAATTTCATTAACCGAGGGTCGACTGTATATATATTTAAGCTTCTAGAAAACGTAAAGAGTTTTAAATTTGGTTAGAGCTATGATCAATATTGCAAGTACACCTCGAAGAAAAAAGCTAGAACAAAATTAGATTTCAAAAAAATTTCCAAAAAATTTTTACCATAGGAAATTTTTTTCTTGCATTGGTCGTCATTCCAAATATTGTGGAATTAGCTATTGATACTGTTTGGATATGTTTGTTCCTGCCTGTTATAATCGAGTTGATGTCAATTGATGTTGTGTCAATTTTCATGGATTTATGGTCTAATAAGTCTTGCCATAACAGACCTTTGTTTTGCTTTCCGTCAATTTGGATCCCACATGTATCAAAAAATAAATTGTACGTTTGCATATGCTGCATGGTGTTATAGAAGTGATAATGGATATTTCGTTGCCGTATATGAAAAAGGCTAGTATTAGTCTTAGCAAAGAGCTAAATTGGCATCAGTGTGGCTAACTGTTTTCTCTAAATGAGTAATATTATCATTTTGTCGGCATTCACATCGAGCGTGTATATTTTCATGTGAACGCTTGCACTTGGATGTTTGGACATATAATATCATATTACTAAGATGATTAGTTTTGAGCGCAATATTGTAGACGTTTATATTATTTTCGTTTAGTTGGTGTTAATGCCAGTCGGTTAAAATAAATGGTTAGCATTATGACTCGTCCGCGTGTTTCGCAAGCTACAATTAACAACTTCTCTCGCTCTTTTTGTTTGTTCTTTCAATCAAAGTGTTGTGCTTGTCAAAATAATTGAATCTGTGCGAAATGTTGTACGACCATCTAGAGATTCATATAAATTTATATACATATGTACATATTTATAACCTTGAAGAAACCCAAATCTAAGGAATAACAACAGAAATAGATAAATATTTATGAACAAGTAAGAAAATTACAAGTTTTGATGAAATTTAAAACCGGATTTAATACAACAGCAACACACTGAGTACAACTACAGCATAAAAAAATGAACCAATTTATTTGCTTCCCATAGCAGCGACGGCTTTGTTGTTAATATGAGTATTTGTAGTAGCTACACAATGTGTCGTTTTCGGTTTTGACGCTATTTTCATAACGTATTATAAAACGCTTAAACCCGTTGTACAAATGCGAAAAGTATGTATCAGGCAGAAAAGAGCAATACCGATCTAGTAAACTATATAGCTATATAAACATGTCCGCGTGTCTGTGCCTGGTTGAATGCGTCGATCATTGGCGAATACAAATTTTAAACCCGCAGGTTGGGGGATGCCAATTTAAAATTTTAAAATAAACTTGGTTTGCTTATCATATTTAAAAACCTACATACCAAATTTGGTACCTCTAACCCTTATAGTCTCTGAGATCCTCCCGTTCGGAAATGACTATACTGACTATTGAACTTGAACAAGAATACACATACATACAGTAAATATCGTATATATGCAAATGCTATGATGCAAAATAAAATTTTCCTATAAGCAATTATATGCAATTTTATCATTAAATAAAATATTTTTATGATAAATTAGCTGTTCTACAGATTGCGTATTTTTATTAAAATTATTTCATATTATGCTCTATGATTTTTAACTTATATTTTGTTACTGTAGTTGTCATACAGCTTGTTTCAATTAAAATAAAATAATATTTACTTAAACAAATCAGTAATATTTGTTTCGTTTTTGTTTTTTGCGATTAAATTTAAGATTAAGTCTTCAATTTCGTCGATCTTATCTTCATTACCCAAGCTGTGATGACAAACGAATTTACGCAGCAAATCAATACATTTTAAAGCCTCTTTTAAAGTGAGAATATGAGTTAGTGAATTGAAGAAGACTTCTATATCTCTGTCCTCCATTTCATTATCGTGTTTTATGTTAAAATGTTTGCAAAATTTCGTCATCCGATATGTTTGTATAGCATTCGAGGTGTTAGTCGCTATTAATAAAACCTTTTTCCAGCGGAATTTCTTATCCGACTTCTTCAAGGTCCGTTTCAGAAACTGGCACATTGAAGAAAATTTGATGAACCAAATAAAATTAATTATCTCTGTCTGTTACATACACAAGCACAAGATTATATTGACCCATTTATTTACCCATTTTTAAATGGGTTAGGTGGCTAATAACATTCTTATTAATAACTATATATGAACGATAACAACGAAAAACAAAAAACAAGAAAACTCTGTGTTTAGAGATATGCAGTGATCCTCCAATTTTTTGTATGCCTTTTGTGTTAATAGGATTATCCTGATCCTTAAAAAGGCGTTCTTTTCTCATATTACGTATTCATTGCGCCGAAAGTTTTTTGATAAGAATTAATCTCAGAGAGCCAAATCAGGAGAATAGGAGAGATAAAGAATGTAGTGTAATTCACACAATTTCATCATGGCGACAATGCTTCAGAGAGCCGATGCGTTGTCCTAGGGAAATTTAGGGTGTCCCAAAAGGTACGCAAGTTTTGCATTTGCCGCCATTTGTGCAATAAAGTGTTGGTAACCAAAAAAAAAAAAAAGTAATCGATAGCTGACAGCTTAGGGTTAGTAAGAATAGAGCGCTATACGATAGAACAACGTGTTTTCTTATTAAACAGTATTTCAAAAATAATGAATGTTTTGCGGCCGCAGTTCGAAAATTTCATACCAAATATGTTCGAAACTGAAAAATTCTGGGAGACAGGTTCCGTCCAAAAACAAGCCGTTCAAATACCAATATTGAAGCAGTACGTGAGAGTGTCGGTGACAATCCAGAAACCTCAATTCGGCTCCGTGGACAAGAATAGCAAATTTCATACGTAAATGTAAAGCCGTGGATGCCATTTGCCCGATGTGTTATTCCATACATAACCCTATCCTATGTCCTTCTTGATTAAAAAAAAAACTTATTATAAAAAAAAAAATTGTGTTATCTATTTAATTCAAAACTTGCGTAGCTTTTGGAACACCCTATATAACCTTAATCTTCGCCACGTCCTGCTGTATGAAATCATTTAAAATAAAAATAGTATACATAGTAGTCTTAAGTTATTTTTCAGCCTTTTTCTAGATAATCCACACATAAAAACCTTGGGAAATCCTAGAAAACCGTTGCTATCACCTTAGCACCTTAGCCGAACAACCAGTCTATTTTGGCTTTGTTTCTCCAATTGAGGTCCGCTTGCTAATCTCGTATCTTTATTCTGCGATTATCCAATATCATTTTGTGCATTTTATATACCAGTTCTGGTGTTTCCGGTGTTATCTCTAGGATGTCGCGAGCGGCCCTCGGTAAAAATACTTCTCAACCCCGATTCCGGAAATCAGATTGCGCCTTAACTGCGTTCAACTTATTTTCATTTTGAAAGATTAATTTAACATAAGGACTGTTGAAAAGAAAAAGCATTAAAGAAAGAGAACTATAAAATGTGCATAGCATAGGAAAAGAATTGTGCAAAAGCATTTTCAAGTCAAAGAGAGTTTAAGACGATTTAAAACATAAAAAGAATCTATAAAAAGGATTTAATAATAAGAGTTTATTAAAGTAAGATGGAAAACGAAGATTGGGATCCCAGCTTAAGCTACTAAATTGCTTCTGAACTAGTCAATGCGGGCTATTAGTATTATTCAAGAATAGGACGTATAAGTGATACGTAACATAGTTTAGTGATGAAAGGATTGTTTAATTCTTTCCACCAATGCTTAATGAATCCTAGTGCGCCTTTGGCAACATTTACAATAAACGAAATGTGCAAGTTAAAGTTAAAATTGGAAAAAAATGTAGGTATACGTTCTGATGGAAAGATACCAATGGCAAGACTTAAATCGATTAGAAGTGATATAGATATAGAAGAGAACAAAGTAGAAAATAGACAGGTCATTAATAAAAAAAACGGAAAAATAATGGAGCGAAGAGACTCCGTTGGCTTACACCAGGAGTTACATACTCTAGTCTAAAAATTATAGATATATGTACAATATTTTCTGTTGTATCTCGTAAGTAAGTAGAAATCAAAAATAAGTAGTAGATCATGGTTTACAGAGTCAAATACCTTACTGCAGTCAACGTAAGTGACGCATCATGACTACTCAGCTCAACTAATCAGCTATCACCGGTAGCTTCCTAAAATTTAATTCTAAATCGATTTAATGAATAAACCATTTTAAAAAGCTCATCGAACAGGACGGAATCAAAAAGATACACCTTCGGTTGTACATCTCGGGTCTGGCCAGATCTGATGCATTCGTATGGAAATATATGGCGAACGCGCGGTCACATATGATGGACACAGCTATATTTTTTTAATTTCATACTTTTTTTATTTATTATTTTTTTATGTCTATGCGCGTTCATAGAATATCAGATAGTGTGGCGTAAAATTGGTGTGTCAGCTAATAAAAAGTAATTTGAGAAGCAATTTTGATTCAAATTATCAATTGTACTTGTATGCATTGTAATGTAATTTACCTTTTAAATTCTTAACCAATTTTCTTTTGTATGGATGAAATTTTGAAATACAGTAGACCTTCGGTTAACGAATTTAATTCGTTCCACAAACTTGTTCGTTATATAAAACGTTCGTTAAGCAAAACCAATTTTGGTTTAATGTAGTTAAGATGAATAAATCCGTTTCAGGCCAAAAAAATACAATAAAACAATTTATTTTCGACTTTTTTGTCAAAAAAGTAATTTGAAACATAAACAAATTATTGATTTTATATTAAAGAAAAATCTATCTGATATCTGTTGCTTCTGGCGGAGCTTTAAAATGAGTTGAAAATGAGACACAGCATTATCGTTAAATAGGTCTGTGGCATGTTTTGCAAATGTTACATCAGGGTGGTTTGCAATATATGCTAACACCAACTCCCATGCTTTCAGCATTTTCTTTATCTCACCAGATGGTCTTTGTGGTTCCGTCACCTTCTCATCTATTACACTCTCTTTTAAAACATCATCGAGAATACGTGGTCCTTGGGACGATATACTCGATACTCATTTAAAAGCAGTAAGGTCCATAATTTTGTCATTATTTATAAGAATGGTGGCAATCGTTTCCTTTGATACACGCATATCAGTTACGCAAAAACCTTGCTTATATTCTTCTATAATTTTTTGTTTAATTCGCATTGTTATTTTTTTCTCTTATTCAAATTTTTTTTAGGACATTTTTATATAACATTGGGACATATATATATTGAATGAATTTGATTTTTTACAAATCAAAATGCAAAGTAGAACTTGAACACAACTGAATCAAAAGTGGCGAGCTGCATAGCTCGCACGGCTGAGTCCGTTATTTTTTTGCAAGTGGCGCTGCCCAGACCCATCCAAACACACAAGAAAACCAACAGCCCAAATAACAAAAACAAAATACAGGCAATGTATGCCTAATTTTTCACTGTTGACATTGAATATTTTTAACTCTAACGATTAAACACAATTTTTTCAAAGTTCGCTTTACGAAATCTCGTTTGCTAAGCGAAACGATTTTTACTTTAAGATTTAGTTCGTTATACAAAATGTATTGCTATGCGAAACCAATGGCAATGATTTTGTCTAAAGTCTTGGCACAGGACAGAGGAAATTGGGGCGATAAGAATTTAAATTTGTTTTGTCGGAGTCTGGTTTATTAATTGGTATTCTAGTAAGTTTGTAGTGTTGGAAAATGTAATTGTTGAAAATGTTATTGTGGTGTTTAAGAAGTCGGGACTTGACCGAGGAGACTAAGTCTTTTAGCATGGGATATGAGATCCTATCCAAGCCGGGTGATTTACCTTTCAGTTTTGCTAAAGCCACATTGAGTTCTCAAGGGGTAATAGGAAATTCTAGTTGCTTGGACGAGTTTGTTGTAGGCTAAATTGTCAAAGACTGATTTGAGTTTTGTTTATGGAGGCGGAACCTATGTGAAAAATTTGATTCACTAGCCCAGTATGAACAAAGTTCTTCGGCTATGAAGCAAATGTCTGTTATTGTTGATTGGGCATCATGACTTATGAGACAGTGGATGGCGTGGTTTAAAGGAGTTCGGTTTGATCTGGCTTGTAAGGTTGTTATTAGATTTTCGCTTTGTTATTTTGATTTCACGTTTAAGGAGAGCATTTGTTTTTCTGTATTTTAATATGTTCTCAGAATCTTTTCGACGTTTGAGATGTGTACAGAACAAATTTTTTGATTTTTTAAGGGATTCAAGTTTAATTTTTTTACCAGGGAACTTTGTGATGTTTATTTGAGTGATGTATTGTCTGGGGTATTGATATGTTAGCGCTTTCTCGAATGATTTTTGTTGGCTGATTCTTTATTTATGTGGACGCTAATAGGACGTGCGATATGAAATTCTCTTGAGCCTTTTCCAATAGTTTTCAGTTTGCGTAATCAGTATTGTATTTGGGTACTATTTGTGGAGGGCTATAGTTATTGAAAAGGGTTGTTATATTGTAATTGGGAAATGGTCGGTACCGAAGGTGTCGGATTCTATTTTCCATGAGGATTGGATTGCAAGAGATGAAGTGGCGAAAGTAAGGTCAATGAGGGTAAAAGTATTTTGAATGCTGAAATGTGTGGGAGAGCCGTTATTGAGAGTAAGGAGTGGGAATTGGGTGATAAATTTTAAAGATTGTGTTTCCTCTTAAATTACTAGATGGCGAGCCCCATATTGGATGCCAACTATAAAAGTCTCCAGTTATTAAGGTAGAAATGGATAGGTCGCTAAAGACGTTGTGTAGGTTGTTAAGAGAAAAAGATTTGTTGGGAGGGATATAGGAGCAGATGATGAATAAATTTAATTTGGATGAGATTTTGATTCCAACTGAGTCGAAATCACTTGCTAAATTTACTTCAGTATGTTGTATAGAGTATTAGACAAGAATCGCAACTCCTCCTGCTGACCTTTGTGACCTCTAGTGTAAGGCTTAAAGTTTATGGGCTAAGAAATGTTAGCTGTAGAGTGGATATGTGTTTCCTGAATGCATATTATTTTAGGTAAGTATTTTTTTTATCAAAATTTGTAATTGATCGTAATTGTTGTAGTAACCATTTCAATCCCATTGTAATACTTCGAGGACCATTGACGATAATAGTATTAAATTAACTTGATATATAAAGGGATAGGTGTGAGTGTAGTCATCAATTACGGGTACCGGACTGAAAAAGGATCCGCTCAAGCGCAACTTGTCAGGGCTCGGAGATGATCTATTTGTTAAGAATTTTTGGTAATTTAGGTGTTGGAATATGTCCAAAAAACAGATCGCAGTTATGCAAGTAAATTAAATATAAGTGCTATTTATTCTAGTCATACAGCGCTCGTTGCTTGCGTGCCTCCCAGCTTATGGCGACACCTGCCAATATAAACGCTTGACCAGAGTAGGAACGTCGATCTGTTAAGTTGCCACCCCAATCTGCATAGACCACACCATAAAGATCAGCTCCAGTTTGTCTGTATAGAAGTCCAATCGTCTTTGTACCGTTTAGATACTGTAGGATGCGTTTTGATCCCTTCCAGTGTTCAACCGTGTAGCTTGAGTTAAACTGGCTTATGTAGTTAACCGCGTACGCTACATCTGGACGTGACGTTACTGAAAGAAACATTAAAGAACCAATTAAGTTTTGATATGGATACTTTCTCATCTCGTCTTCATTTGGGTTGTCTGGGCGTTTTAGCTCTGATTTCGATTCTATTGGTGTTTTCGCCGGTTTGCAGTCAGTCATTCAAAATCTCTCTGAAATGCCATTGATATAGAAATGAAGTCTCGACGCTGTTTCTTGTCCTGTTTGAATTCGATGCCCAAGCTCGTTTTTACTGCTCCAAAGTCCTTCATCTTGAAAGCCTTATTTAAATCCGTCTTCGGTTGTTGCAACCATTCGGAGTGATTTGAAGTAAGTAACAAGTCATCTACGTAGATCGTGACTATTTAAAGTTTTCCCCTTTGTTGTTTCACAAATAGACACGGATCCTGTTGTAAGTTTCCAATACCAACGTAATCCAGATTGTCGTAGTCCATATAGTGCTCTCTTTATCAGACACACGAGATCTCGTACTTTCTTTTAACCTTTTTGCTATTGATTATCCGCTTCTGCATATTCTGTATCAGGACGAAGTTGTTTCGATCCAATTTGAGCTTCAGGTTCTATCTTCTTCATGAATGCATTGAAGCCGAAATGTCCATGTAAACTTTTTATTCTAGCTCACTGTTAAGGTATGCAGTAACCACTTCCATTTAATGAATTAGATAGATAAGGCTGATAGAAATCTGACTGATGTAAATCGCGCCACGGGCGAATACGTTTCGTAAAAGTCCTCTTTGGGCTTCTGCGCATATCCTTTTGCAACTAAATGAGCCTTCTTCTTGCCTGTCGTAATGCCGTCATCTTTTGTTTTGGAAGACCATCTTCTTTCGAATAACTTTACGGTCTTTGGGTCGTACTACGATTTCCCAAGTCTTGTTGAGAATCTGTGCCATGAATTCGTCTTCCATAGCTCTAGTGCAGTTTGTAACTTCGTGGCAATTTTGCGCCTCCTTAATAATTACGGGATCATTTGTGGTTGCCATGAATGCCATTTCGCACTCTTCAAATGCATTGTCAAGTGATGTTACATTTGCTTCTTGGTCATCTTGAACATCTTCTGTTCTTGGATTGTAGATCTTACGTGGTCTACCGCGCTGCCCGGTCCTTAGGACGTCCAGTACCATGTCTCACTGGCTGTGCTGCCTCTTCGGTACCCTCGTCACTCGATGAACATTCTTCTGGTTCGTCTTCGTTGCTGTCTAACTGGACTTGGATGCTGTCTTCTGGTTCGTCGAAGAACTCCTTAAATTCACTCTTGAATTCATTCATGAATTTAACATCTTTGCTGATAATTATGGTACTTCTCTTAAGCGAATACAATCGATAGGCTTTGGATTCTGAAGCATATACCAGCAGAAAACATTCTTCCGACCTTGACTCAAACTTGCCCTTATTCTTTCCCTTTTTAAGTGCATATGCCTTGGTACCAAAAGTGCCTTGGTACCCAATGTCGGTAGTTTTGATGTCCAGAACGTGATTGGCAACTCTCCAGATATCGCTTTGGTGGGGCATCTGTTCCTAATGTAGGATGCCGTGTTGATCGCTTCTGCCCAGAATGAAGGAGGAACACCTGATTGTTTCATCATACACCTAGTCATTGACTAGTGTTCTGTTCTGTCTTTCAGCTATGCCATTCTGTTGCGGCGTGTGCGGCGAGCCAATACCGTGCTTACGTAAATACTCATCGAAATCTTTATTTCGAAAGTCCGTGGCATTATCGTTGCAAACTGATATTTTCTTGATTTTCCGACCTGTAATGTTCTCAAAAAAAGTTTTATATGCTTTAAAAATTTCGAAAACTTCTGGTTTTTGTTTCAGAAAGTAAATCGAGCAATAACGAGAATAGTCATCTAAACAATTGACGAAATACTTATATCCGCTCATTGATTGAGTACGTATTGGCCCGCACACGTCGCTATGAATAATTTCCAATGTATGCTGCGATCTCTTTTCGGTTGCACTCTTGTAGTGATTTGCTGCCTACTTTTCGCTAAGGCAAATATCATACTTTGATAGCTTTGCACTTTCTTTGATATTCATGCCGTATACTTTTCCAGTCTTGGCCATACTATTTAAGTTACTTTCGTTTAAATGGCTCATACGGCTATGCCAGAGATCTATTTCGCTTTCACATTGTTCACTTGATGTTCTTCGGCATTTAAGTAGTATAAATTACCATATCTTTTTGCACGAATCCCCACTCTTCCATTGTTTTTCACAATGACCGCTTCATTTTTACGAAAATGCACTTCATACCCTTTGTCAGTAATTTTCGAATCTGATAGTAGAAAATTTGGTGCACACATGCAAAACTTCTTTCAGTGATATCTCATTGTTCTGGTGCTTTTCTTTAAGATTGATGTACACTTCGACGCCATTTACCTTTGTGGTTTTATTGTTTGCTAAATGCAATGCCTTCTCAATTTTTTATTTGAGCTCATGTGTGCCGTACATCCGCTATATTGTTTTTCGTTTCGCTATTATACGCGAATTCACAAATGCTGAGAGCTTCCTTTTTACTTTGTCCTTTACTCTCACACTGCCCGTTTTTCTTATTCGGTTTTGCTGATTTTTACCGCTGATTTTGTCGCGTTTCTTTTTGCGTTTTTTCTTCTTTGCCTTTGCCTTTTCGGCGGTTATCATAAGTCGCACTCTGTCCTTCACGGCCATTCTTACTTTAATGCGCTTCTGCTTCCTCTTATATTTTCACACGCAAAATATCAGGACTTGGTAACTCATCACGTGTTTCTATCGCGCACAGGAATATCTCGTAGGAATCAGGAAAACTATATAATAAAAGCATCGCGAGATCATCGACTATAGCTACACCGATTTCTTTTAACTTTTTCACTGCGTCAAAAAATTCGTTTATATGCTGACGCGCATCACTACCTTCACTCATACGTGGTAAAGCCACACGTTTGAGTAGACTGGTTTTTCGCACAGGTCATTTGGATTAAAATGTTTCTTGTAGTTTCAACCAAGATTCTCTTGCCGTTTCACAGTTTTCTATTAATGCTAGCTCTGATGTGCTGATCGATAATAGAATGTTCGTGCGTGCTTTTTCATCCTGCTTTTTCCAAGCTGCTTTATCGGCTTCCGCAAGAATGGCATACATTTGCAATTTCCACGTATCGTAATTATCCCCGTTTAGCGGCTCTATCTTTATGAACGTACTTGCCATTTTTCACAGCTTACTGTTCACTGCATTTACAGTCTTATTTAACATGCACAAGTGTGACTGGGCCCATAATCTGTTGGAATATGCCCAAAAAACAGATCGCAGATGTGCAAGTAAAGTAAAGATAATATACATAAGTGTTATTTATTTGGTGTTACCGCACGGAGCGCTGTATGACTATTCTTAACGAATTATTTACGACAAATGATGAAATAAAAATAAGGATGCCATGACGTTTCAATAATGTCTTAGAGTTGCCAGATTGTTCCTTTGTACGTTAATTTCAAACATTAGGTTATTATACTTACTTGAGCTTACCTCCCTTGTTCTCAAAGGTTTTCAGAACAAAAAGCAGACTGATGTCATTTACACAGATTTCAGTAAGGCTTTCAATTCCGTTAACCACTATCTCTTGCTTAAAAAACTTAAAACTATCGGATTTCCACACAGCCTCCTTATGTTGATTTTCGAATACCTCTCTTGTAGAACCCAAAAACTTCTTTTTAAAACCTCACTGTCTAAGCCTCTCTTTGTTACCTCTGGTGTACCGGAGGGTAGCCACCTTGGTCCTTTACTTTTTAATTTATTTATTAACGATCTCCTTTTTCCTTCACTCCTATGTACTAAAGTACGCCCATGATGTGAAGATGTGCTTATATAATGACAACAACTCTCCTTATTTATTGCAATCGGACCTGGATTTGTTTTTTGCTTGGTGTAAATGCAACTTGTTGTTTCTGAATTGCTCTAAATGTAAGTTTATGTCATTCTATAGAAGTACGCCTCACACATTTAATTACATGCTCGACCGGGTTTCTCTTGAGAGATTAGACTGTGTCACCGATTTGGGAATTCTTTTTGATTATAGATTAAAATTTGACAAACATATCGCGCTTACAGTCAACAAGGCGACTCAATCTCTTGTATTTATCAAACGATGGTCTAAGGAATTTGACGACCCTTATACGACTAAGCTGCTGTATACTTCTCTTGCTCGGCCTATTCTGAAATACGGATCTTGTGTGTGGTCTCCTCAATATTCGGTACACCAAGACAGAACTGAGTTTGTTCAAAAGAAGTTTCGTCTTTTTGCTCTTCGTGGCTTTAACTGGGTTCCAGGCATGATTTGCCTCCATACCACAGTAGATTGCTTTAATTAACCTCCTATTTCTTACTAACCATCGCATGATGCTAGGAGTTCCATTTTTACATAAATTAATAATTGGCAAAATTGACTCATCTCTGCTCTTGAGCCAAATTAACTTTTCTATACCTTTGAGACGTACTCGTAACTTCCCACCACTTTCTCTAAATACTTGTAATACTAACTATTCTCTGCATGAACCTTTTCGAGTTCTCTGTGCTGACTATAACAGACTTTTTCGAGTCATCAACTCAGATTAAAAACCATATTCTTAACTTTTTAACACGTAGTAACTAGCGCTAATTTGCTTACTAATCATAGCCCAATAAGATGGCTTTTCTGGGTTTTTCCCAATCCTCGCAACAAATGTTGGATCATTTAATATTCTCATTTTGAACACCACAGATATTAACTTTAATTTTTTACTTAAATATTTCATTTTAAATTTAAATTATATTGTTTCAGTTTTTATTTATATTAAAAATTTTAATGTTACTTTCAAATTTTGGTCGACTGTTAATAGTTGACATTAAATAAATAAATAAATAAATTGGTTTTGGTAAGTTTGGAGCTATTTTTAGAAAAAAAATTTAAGTTAGTGTCGCCCAGGATGTTGACAGCGAGAAGGTGTTATTTGTTTGCGCTAGGGGAACAGTAATTTGCGTATTTGAAATAGAGCTGGTTGAGGGTGCCGTGTCCAAATCGTGTAGTCTTGGAGATGGCGTTGGTTGGGTTCATTTTCATTGGGATGTTGCTTTGTTGTATTATTGCGAAGTGTTGAAGAAAAAGATGATCCCATGCGGGTATCCAATCGTGGAATATTGTTTTTATGTCTGTTTTTTCCAAAGTTCTGATGGCAACAATTTCTTTATGTTTGATAAACGTTGGGCAAGTTTTATCAAAGATGTTGCGGTGGTAGTTTTGATTGTTGTCTTCTTTGCAACATGGTCTGGGTTGTTAAATATTAGAAAGATTTTCTCGCTCTACACACCTTGGTTGAATATCCGAATCTACCACAGTTCATGCAGCGGATTGGTAGGGGGATGTATGGTCGAACGCTTGTTTTTTGATATCCAATGAGAATTTCCGTAGGTAGGTTTGGTGTCGAGAAAGTGAGGATGATGAGTCCAGTTTCGGTTAACTGATTATTAATTTTTTTTTTTCACAAACATTTTGGGAGTTTAATTCGTGAGTGATAGTTTCTTCCGTAATGTCTCTTAAGTTGTTACAATAAATGACAATAAAGATGAATTAAGTTAATTGTGTTCAGTTAGATCGACTTGGATTGTGTTGTTTAGCGATGTAAGTGTAATAAGTTTGGTGGCTTGTTTGATGTTTTTGGTTTTAATAAGGATTGTGCTGTTTCTGAGGGTCATGCATTCTTCAATTTCACCGTCGCATATATTGTCACTCACTTTTTTAATAAGAAAGGGCGAGACGTTAGGAAGTGTTTAATTGGTTCTGCTCATCATTAAATATTTTGGTCCATTGGAAAGATTGTTTAGAGTTTTGTTCTTATTGGTTGTGATTTGCAATTGGTCAGAACACCGACCTCGGTCAGGTGGTTTTGCCATGATTAGAGTTATTATCGACTTAGTCGATTATGACACTAATATTAGTGTGCAGTGTTTACAAGTTTTTGGTTTTTAGTATTTTTTTTTTATTTTTATTAATTGCGCTTCACTATAGACACAGATATGACTGGTGGCTTTAAACTACAGAAAAATGAACTATTAACGCACTGATGTTGTGCACTTCTCCGTTTCGGTTAAGTGTTGGACTAAATTTATTATTTTCACCGTTTGCAGCCATAAATGTTAAGTTATCTCATTATAATATTCTACATGTTTTATAGATTTATGTTTTAGTTTTATGCACCTCTCGCTCAACAAATTTTTCTTCAAGTAAAATTTTTTAAACTAGACGCTCTTAATTTTTTTTGAGCGAATTTTCAATTACTTAAGTTGAGTCGTGAAAAGTTATTAAATTCCTTTGGCTTTATTTATAATAATGGGGATATGCTGATTGAAGTTCAATTTGCAATGAAATAAGACTTCAAGGTCTTACACGGTTGATATAAGTTGCAGTGGAGTATTGTCAATCATATAAGAGCCTGAGTAGTATTCTAGATATAATGAATTGTGCAAAAAAGATGATTACAACTATTGAATAAGATCGGGTTCATAGCAACCTACACTGCCTAAGGTTACCACCCGCCAGTGAAGCTTTTAACCAACCCGTGCTGGATATTTTCATTTATCACTATTTACGGGCTTTCGGGCAATTTTACCTCATTAATGATAGTTAAGTAGTGATGCTGTGACGTGATTGAAATGAGAATAATTTAAAAAGTCGTTTTAGTGAGTAACATGCTTGCTCTAAAACAATTTTATTTCTTAAATAATTGGGGGGCAGATTGTGGCTACATCGGAACTTGTAGAACCTTCCTGCACATAATTTATACTTTGTAGACCTTGCACGTCAGCGACGATATTTGCATTACCCCGTTTGAAGGGGACTTTTGGCTCGTTAATAAAAGTTTTGCACATTTTTATTTTGGCGTTCGAGTATCTGTCAGAAACCGTAGTACCATACCTGTATGTAGCTATGATTTGGCTTATGTTATTGCGTAGTGCATGAATGTGTCGTGCTGGCATAGAACTGCTCCGATTACTTACGCAAAAGCCTTCATTGCTTCCTGAAGTTCGGGTAGCTGCGTATGACTCGCGATGTCTTCATAGTAGCATCGCATAGTTTTCCATACACCTATTCAATATGGTTACTATACCAAATTACCCATTGAAATATGCTAACCGGCATTTTTAAATACATGGAAGTCGGCTAAATTCGTAATGCCTGCAATACTTAGAATCTAGCAATCCTGTTGATCTTGTCGTCGTGATGTACTTGTCTGTCTCGACGTTGGCTGGGCTTATCTACGCTACTTTTTTATTTATTTAGAGTCGACTTCAAGCAGTCGATTAAAAATTGAAAATATATAAAAAATATAATCTCTTTTATATATTGTAATATAGCTACCTGTTCTGATATAAGACGGCTTCCATCGTTTGTGTGTTGGTTATAGATAGATACCCCTCATCTGAGACTGTATTAGATTAATTCATTAATTTTAC
The DNA here is from genome assembly GCA_035045065.1 of Hirtodrosophila trivittata. Classification (NCBI taxonomy): domain Eukaryota; kingdom Metazoa; phylum Arthropoda; class Insecta; order Diptera; family Drosophilidae; genus Hirtodrosophila; species Hirtodrosophila trivittata. The sequence goes on from JAWNNK010000427.1 coordinate 54,758, forward strand.
CCGAACCAATTCTAAACGAAGAAATTCCATTAATAAAAGTTTTGAGTATTTTCCCAATAAAGGAGTTCCATTAATAAAAGTTTTGAGTATTTTCCCAATAAAATTTTTTAATTTATCCCCAACAACTCAAAATTTTTCATCATTTGAACAATAGTTTACGGTACTAGATCTAACAATTTTGAATTTTCCTAGTGATATTATGGCATTGAATCCAGGGAAGAGTACTTCTCGACCAATAATGATATCATTTTCCAAATACTCATTGTCCAAAACATTAAACAATATTTTAGTACACTGATGGTTAATGTTAACGTTACTAAGTATTTGCAATGTGCTACATACACTGCCGTTGCCAATTCCTAATAACTCAGATGGGCCACGGCGAATTTCAATAGAAATGCAAAACAACAAGTAGGAACACGGTGGTGCTTCCTAAATTTAACGCAGACGCTGTTGGCGCCAACGCATCGGCGTGGAGTTCTAAAGTAAACATTATTCTTGCAGAAAATACCATAAGAGGCAGCGCGTTGGTGATGGCATTGAGGGCAGCGATGGAAGGCAGTGCGTCGCAGTGGCTCTCCCAAATATGCTACCCTTACATAACCTGGGCCGAGTTTAAGGACCTTTTCGTTCAGCGTTTTACCAGTATAGAAACACCAGCGGCTTTGTTTCTGGCAATGTTGGCAAGTTGTCCGACCGACGCTGAATGTCTCTCCAATTATGCGAGCCGTCACTTATCACGAAATGGCGTGAGATGGATGTGGAAGAAGTTGCAGATTCTGTGATACTTGCTAAGTTGGCGCATGTCGATAGCAGATTGCAGCGTCAAATTTTCGCATAAGAAGTATTTTACAAACCGAGCTTAAAGCATTTAAGTTCAACAAGAGGAAGAAGAATCTACAAGAAGAAGTATCTCCAGTTGATGTCAAGCGCCGAAAACTTTCAACAATAAGGTGTAATTTCTGTGGAAAACTAGGCCACAAGATGATTGAATGCATAGCTAAACAACAGCAAGATCGTTCGTCTCATGCTACAAACAGTGGCGGCCGGAGCGGAATTGGTCACCATCAAAAAATAGATGTAACCTGCTTTAAGTGTGGTGAGCGTGGCGATATTTCAACACACTGCGACAAGCCCAAAATTGACAAGGTCAGGAATACGCTTCAAATGAAAAGAGTCGAGCTTTGTGAAATTGTTGAGCCCAAAGGAGAAATGATTCATCAAGGTGAGATGTTTGCAACTACGTTCGACTCGGGAGCGGAATGTTCATTAATCAAACAAAATATAAGTGTCAGATTAGTGGGTAAAAAAATTAATAACATTTACCATCATTGTATTGAAATATTGTTCCATGTTTTAGACGATAAGTATTTGAAAAATAATATCATTATTGGTCTAGGTGTACTGCCTCCTGGATTCAATGTAATAATATCAACAGGAAAATTCGAAATTGTCAGATAAAAAATTGTTAACTATTGTTCAAGTGTTGAAAAATTTTTTGAGTTGAATACCGATCTTGTTGGGGAAGATAGAGATAAATTAAAGGGTTTATTGGAAAAATACTCAAATTATTTTATTAACGGAATTCCTTCGAATTCCTTCGTCTAGAGTTAATTCGGGTGAAATTAAAATTAAATTAGTAGACCCAAGAAGAATTGTTCAAAGAAGATCATATAGACTCAGCCTAAATGAAAGAGAATTAGTGCGCGACAAGTTTAATGAACTGCTGGAGTGTAAGGTAATAAAGCCAAGTAGCTCACCCTATGCAAGTCCCATAACGCTAGTTAACAAAAAAAAAAAAAATAGCTCTCAACATTTGTGCGTCGATTACCGTGAATTAAATTCTAATACGGTGTCAGTATTTTACATGCTTAGACATGGCAAGTGGATATTACCAAATCCCCTTGCACGAAGATTCGATAGAGTGTACTGCTTTTGTCACACTAGACGAACACCTTGCAAATACATTTGTGGTCGAATTCGCTTAAAATTGCAGCGTTAACTACTTTGCCACCTCCTCAATCCGCTTCCGCTTTACGACAATTTATTGGGCTAGTGACTTATTTTTACCAATTCATACAGAGATTTCCTTGCTTCATAAAGCCGTTATGTCTTTTAACTTCTAAGAAAAATGAATTTATTTGGAGGCCCGACCATGAACAAATAAGACAAAAAGTCATTTCTATCCTTACACAAAAACCAATTTTGGTCATTTTTGATCCGCAGTATCAAATAGAGTTGCAAGTACTCGTGGATACGGTGCCATCTTGCTACACAAAATTAACAACAAGTCTCATGTCATTGAATATTTTAGTAAGGCCACCCCACCTGATGAGTCACGGTATCATTCTTATGAGTTGGAGACGCTTGCTGTTGTTTTGTCTATAAAACATTTTTGCCATTTTTTATGGGGTAGAAATTTTGTTGTCTTTACTGACTGTAACTTACTTAAAGCATTAAGAACTAAACATGACCTATCTCCCAGGATACAAAGTTGGTGGGCTTATTTACAGTCATTTGCATTTGATTTACAATATAGGGAAGGTAAACGAATGGCTCAAATCGACTTATTTTCAAGAAATTTGCTTTCAGTTGATTTGATTGCTACAACTTGCAAAATTTGTGAAAAACGAGTTAATTTGGCAGAAATATCTGGTAATTGGGTTTTGGCCGAACAGTGCCAAGATTCGGAAATAGTAAGTATTGTAAATAAATTGAAGGATAATTCTCCGGTGGTAGGCACAAAGATTAAGTGTGCGACGCAGTACAATTGTGTTTAGAACTTCTGTGCGAACGCAACTCACTGCGCTAAAGCAATGGCAGAAAATAATAATAGTATTCCGACATATATATTATATTTTATATTAGGCATTAATGTTTAACACATATAGCTTCAAAATCCTAAGCAATTATACATCCTCCACAAAAATCTATGTACATATGTATACTTCTATTGGGCTAGTAACAATCTATAGTCCGTACTCATATGCTGCATAATAGAAAATTCATACATACCCTTAAAGCAACCAATTGTGAATTATGAGACTCCCGGTCAGAAAAGGGCGTAACTTACATTAAAAACATACAAAAATGTAATATAATCTTCAATAATACAACTTTCATTATAAAAATCTTTTAGTATTTCGTTCTCGTCTATGCCGCATTACAATAAATTAATAGTTTAAATCTGTATTGAATTCGTTAAAATCAACATATTCCAATTCTTTAATGCTAATTGGTTCAAATTTGGCTTCGTGGTCTGTGGTCGTTTTTTATGCGTATGCTCTGTTTAACATTTTTATTTCTTGATATGTTCTTAATGATATTAATTTCTGATTTTAAGACCTGTTCAAGTATTGTTGACTACGAGCTAGAAGCAAGGCAGGCGAATTTGGCGACAGACGAATACATTGTTCGCAGTAATGCTGAACTTGGACCATATGTATGTCTTCAGATTATCACGGCGGACGTTCCATTCCGGTATGCTGAGCGTATATTTTGCCAGGTCAGCGTTTTGGGGTTCTTTGTTTGGAATGGGACATTCATGTACCCGGTAAGAAATCCGAGGCATGCTTTAATACTTTCCTTCTAACCACGCACGTCTTCGCGTTTGCCCAAGTTCGTTACTTCTTCGCACCCCGCAAAATGAGAAAATCGTTTAATTAGCTTAATTTTCTACCAAAAACTTTGATTCGCACGTACTTATAATTACCTATAAATTGGGCAGTAATTTGTATTCATAAATAATATACAAAGACGTTATTCAAGAAACAATTAATGTAATGAAACGCTGTTCATAAGTGAGCAGCTCGAAATATTTTGTTGACCGAAAAGAAACCGGTGATTTTTTAAAAGAAAGTAAATACATTTTTTTAAATTTTAGAATAAACATATTTATAATATAAATAAAAAAATAAATATATTTTCCATTTTGTTTGGATGACCTTTCGCCATCTTTCCTGCATTATTCCACGCTCACTTCCTTATCAAAAGTTTTACCATTTAAGGAGTTTTGCAAAGACCGAAACAAATGGTAGTCTAAGTGTGCAAGGTCAGGACTACATGGTGGATGCATCAAAAGTTCCCAGCCAAGCTCACTCAGTTTTTGGCGAGTGACCAAAGATGTGTGCGGTTTAGCGTTGTCCTGGTAGAATATGACACCTTTAGGATTGATCAATTCTGGTTGCTTCTCCTTGATGGCTGTATTCAATTTGTCCAGTTGCTACCAGAAGACAACCGAATTAATCGTTTCGTTGGAAGTAGCTCAAAATATACCACACCCTTCCAATCCCAGCAAACTGACAGCATAATCTTCTTTTGATGAATATCAGCCTTTGAAGTGGTTTGTGGCGCTTCATCATGCTTGGACCATGATCGTTTTCGATTGACGTTATATTTCATCTCCAGTTATGATCTGCTTCAAAAACGGACCATTTTCATTGCGTTTAAGATGCATATCACAAACGTTGAAGCGATTTGTTAAATGAATTTCTTTTAATTCTTGTGGTACCCAAATATAAAGTTTTTTTTACCAGTCCAAGACATCGTATATGATCATGTATGGTTGATTGTGGTATATTCAACTTCTCTCCAATCTCACGCTCAGTTACATGACGATCCGATTCGATTAAAGCCTTGATATCGTCATCATCAACTTCACTTGGCCGACCTGAACGTGGCTTATTTTTCAGTGAAAAATCTCCCGAGCGGAATTTGACAACTTTGACGCTGTGTTGTTTTTAAGGCTTTGTCACCATACACATTACGCAACTTTTTACTTTACGGAAATAATAAAGTTAATTTGACGAAAATGTTATTTTGTGGGCTCCATATTGAAATTGACGCCAAACAAACAAATATAAACAAAATTATGCGCACTTTTTTTCTAAAGAAAGCTAAAAGTGACAGCTAATAACTGACAAAAAAAAGAATGCAATTACAGAGTCACAAGCCGTTCAAAAAAATTGTCAATGCCGTTTGTATGCAAAATTAGGTTTCTTTTCGGTTTCCGGTTTCTTTTCGGTCATACCAATATATTCCGTCTGCAAGAGCAAGTCGAAGCATACTCCGTCTCTTACTACTGGGGGGAGACACACGAATGCTCGAAGGACCATGTAATGAAACGATGTTCCTTATTGACCGACTTTATATGTATGCATGTTTAATGTAAGTTTAAACATTCTGCCAAGTGCTCGCAAAGGTTGTGGCATGTTATTACATCTTATAGTACTTTTTTAATTAATATTCTATTTTAATTAATGGTTATGGCCTGCAGTTTACTTTTTGTTAATTGTATAACATACAAAGACGATACGGTTGTATATAGATAATGGTGAAATTAACCATCATACTTTTTCTTCTTGCCCCTGACTTGCGATTCTTCTGTTTTCTCAGCTTCCTTGGTATTGGCATTGACCGAAGCGGCCGATTCATTTGCCTCACCATCCGCTTTATCAATATCAGAATCCTCATCCTCATCGTTGGCGAAAACAGTTGGCGACAAATTTGTTCCACTTTTGCTACCGGCTGCTTTTGTCGCTGTACCCGTTTCTGTAGCCGTCTTTTCTAACACTTTACTTATTTTTTGAATCAACCTTATTTATTTTCAAGGTTCTGTTTTTTTTACTTCGTTGTTTCTTACCACTGGTGAGGGAAAACAAAAGAAGGCTCGAAGGACCATGTAATGAAATGATGTTCCTTCGGGAGCAACTCGAGGTGAACTCATTTTATTCTTACAAATCCTAGTTCTTTTATACCTAACACAAAGCGTACACAAAGCGTATGATAGCCTTTGGAAGCTAGCGGGTTGGTCGGTTTTAAAATCCTGTGAAGTTCTTGCGTTGTTCCGTGACCGTCGACGAAACATAAATTCACTATTACAAACTAGTGACTAAGGAACAGAACAGTGGAATTCACCCGGCGAACGTGCTTCGAAGAAAGCGAACATTGTTATATCGCCCGGAAAGTTGATGGTCACCGTTTTCTGGGATTCACAATATGTGATTCACAAATATTACCTCGAGGAGGGCTAAACAATCACGTGGCGCTACTATGTCGACTTATTGGGACAACAAGGTATTCTCAAGGTATTATCTTTCTATCAAATCTATCTTTCGATTGTTGAATTTCCGTTATCTCTAATAAAGTCAAAAGCGTCCTTGGCTTATAATACTACCAAATAATTTCATATTTCACTGGTGACGCTTTCCTTCAAAAATATGTGAATATGAATATATATGTACATATTTCCCCGAATGAACACTTCGTCTAATGGACCAATCAATACTTCAAAATTTATCGTTGACTATGACCGTAAATGAACTTCTGTGTGAAATCAAGTGTAGATCCCTTATTAATATTCTACGAATATCTGTTCTGTCCCGCTTGATTATAAAATAATATATATATATCATATATATATATATATATATATAGTGTGAAATATTGATAGTTTTTCAATCGAATAAATATTTTTGATAATTTACTAATGCTAACGTTAAACTTGTTGTCTTTAAATAAAAACGCCGACACATGCTGGCCTGTATTTATTAAAAATCAATTTAAGACTCAATTCAATGATGCTCAGAGAGTTCTAAGCCTACCAAGTTGGTGGGTATTGCTTACATTATTTTTAGTACAGGCTTCCAAGTGAGTGCGACAATAACTTAAATAAGAATCTGTCGTTTCCCTTTTAAGTAGAAATAGTTTGGATTGTTTGTTATTGCGATGGTTAATTTGTTTTGTTCCATTTCTATTTCTTGTGGTTCATTCAGTTTTTTTTTATTTGTTTTCTTAGTTTCGTGGTTAAGACCTATACCACTTGAAAGTAATTGACCATACACCTTACAGTTCAAAAGTGGGATATTTGATGTGTTGGTAAATATCACAGCTTGTCAATACTGAAATTGTGCGTATAAATTGTAGAAGAAAAGAAAGCAAACAAATGCTGAAGATATCAGAATTAAAGGTAGATCAGTTAAAATTCCTTCTAAGGGACGGGAGTTATCTACAGTTGCTACAAGAAAGGAATTGATTCGCCGGCTAATGGAATTTGAGGCATTTGAGGAAGTAGAAATGCCGGAAGCATCGGGACGTAACAACGCGGTGGAAGGAGCAGCTATTTCGCAACTTCAGTACGAAATGAGGCAGTTCCAAAATCATTCTTGTGATGTGGTGTGATTTCGGAAGCAGTATAGGGTGTTTGACAGCAGCTGGTAATTGAGAATTACTCAGTGGTCCACCAACTCGTAGCAGACCATTCTTGCATACAAAAGGTGAGAGCTTGAGCAGCTGAGAGCGGCTCCGAAGTGTTCTGCTCATCAGCAGTAGATTTCGATCCTCCTTGAAACATTCTTTAGCGGTTTGTAAGCAAAGTATGCGAGCAGCCTGGATCTCTTCAAATGTCAGCATTTACTGCTTGCCAGCATGCCTGATTTAAGGGCCCTGGTTCTTTGAATGAAGCGTAAGACGTATGCCACAATGCGAACGAGTTTTGTCCATGATGACACGCGCTGCACCAGTGATTCCACGAGTGGCGCAGTCTGCGGGATTTTCCTTTGTATTCACATGATGCCATGCATTGCGTGGTATAGCCTCGAGTATTTCTGATGTTCTATTTGCTACAAATGTTTTTAGCTTTGATGGTTGTTGTGAAAGCCAAGCCAGAACTATGGTTGAGTCGCACCATGCATGTATTTCAATGCTCTTATGTTGAAGAGTAGCCTTGATAGTTAGGATAAGTCGGCTCAATAGCAGAGCACCACACAGTTCGAGGCGCGGTAGTGATTGCTGCTTCAGTGGAGCAACTCTGCTTTTTCCTGCGATGAGTGTAACAGATACGGTGCCATCTGATTGTACCAATCTGCTGTAGACGACTGCGGAGTATGCCTTTATGGAAGCATCTGAAAATCCATGCAGTTTAATGTGATCCTCCCTGTTGTTAACAAATCGTGGCAGACAAAGTTCCTGGAGTACATTGAGGTCGTTACGGCATTTTTTCCACCAATCTGCAATTTTTTGAGGAAGTTCCGTATCCCAGCCGAGATCGAGTAACCACAATTCTTGAAACAGAATCTTGAATTGTACCACCACTGGCGACAGAATACCCAGCGGATCAAAGATGCGTGCCACGTCCGATAGTACTTGTCGTTTGGTGTTGTGCGGTCTTGATGAGAGGCACAAGTTGTACGACAAAGTGTCCCTTTCTGGATTCCAGTGAATGTCAAGAACTTTTGATGTAGAATCCAATCTCTTGCCTTGACCCGTAGTTGTAGTGAGAATGCGTGATGAGTTGGAGACCCATTTGCCAAGCTCCATACCTGCACGTTCCATTAGCTGAATCAACTCATCCTGCTTGCGAAGAAGCTCCTTCTCTGTGTATGCTTCCGTGAGTACGTCGTCCATGTAGAACTCCTCCTTTATGATTTTTGCTGCAGTAGGAAACTCAAGTTGATGGTCGTGAGTTAACTGGTCAAGGACCCTCACAGCCAAAAATGGTGCACTGGAAGTGCCGTATGTTACCGTGGCGAGCTCATAGTGCTTGATAGGAGTGCGTTCATCTTCTCGCCATACAATAAGCTGGTAGCTACAATGATTGGCAGCTACCCAGATTTGTTGATACATTTTGACTATATCTGCGGAAAAGACGAATTTAAACATTCTGAAGCGTATACAAATTAAAAATAGGTTTCGCAAAATACTGGGTCCAATGTGTAGCGCGTCGTTCAAGGCATTTCCACTTGTATCCTTAAACGAGCCGTCAAAAACTACTCTTAATTTTTGAGTAATTACTGGATGATGTGGCAAATAGAAGCACGGTTTCTTGTCAATGTCCTCTGGTGATAATTCTCGCATGTGACCCAAATTTAGATAATCACGCATAAATTGTACATATTGTGAGTGTAGATCGGGATTCTGTTTCAGGCGGCGTTCGAAACCCTTGAATCTTGCTAGTGCTCCCTGTAGTGTATCCGAAAACTGTTGATTTGGATCCTTGAATGGAAGCTCGACGATGTAACGCCCCTTGGAGTCTCGAGTGTGTGTTTTCATAAAGTGTTGCTCAACTTCATCGTCCCCTGGTTCCCGATGAAATTCCTAGTTGACATCCTCCAGCTCCCAAAAGCGTCGAAGCGATGCATCAATGTTAATAGCCGTGTACATTGTTGTTGTAGATGATGAGCTGCTGGCCATAATAGCAGTTATGACCCATCCAAAAATTTTTGAAATAGCGATGATGTTCCCCTGACTGTCGAACATCTTTTGACCAGTGAACACGGTCCAAACATAATCGCTGCCCAAAAGTATATCTACTGGAGCCAACGATTGATACTCAGCATCCGCGTCGAAACCATCGTACGCCTTTAGTGCTGCTGCGTCTATATCATGTCTTGCCAACGTAGACGTGATTTTACTGAGTACGTGAGCTCGTACCTTCATGGTATGCTCAGAGATGGTCGATTGTATGTCCAATGTGCTGCAGCCTCTGGTTGTCTCCGCCTTTATTGATGAAATTCAGTATACGTGACGCAAGTCCAAGTGCCTGTATGCACCGTTCGGAGATGTAGGACAGTTCCGAACCACTGTCCAACAGCACCCGACATATAGTGTGTGATCCTTTTGCGTTTCGAACGAACACTCGAGCTGTTGGCAATGCGCTTTTCCGCAGCCATTGTGGCTGTGTCGTAATTGATGATCCGTTTCAAGAATGATCTGCTCCTGGAGTGACATGAGCACGTGCTATGTGGCTGATGGTCACTGTAGTCTCTTCAGGTGTGCTGTGGATACGCTGCTCGTCAATTATTGGCTGCGCCCTGGTTGCAGTGGATTGCGGAGTACCATTCTCTAAATGTAGTAGAGAATGGTGATGAGTGGGGCAAAATTTGCATGTAAATTTTGATTCACACTTTCGCGACACATGCCCAAGCCTAAGGCAGTTAAAGCACAAGGATTTAGCTTTAACGAATGTCCGTCTTTGGTCGATTGGCAGCTCAGCAAACTTCGGACAACTGTAGATCTTGTTTTCCTTGGAGCTGCATTTTACACAAGCACCTTCTTCCAGTGATACCAAAGCGTGTGACGATCGCTTGGCTTTGTTTTGTTGTTGACTACCTTTGATGTCTGTGTCCATCTCAGTTTTGCTAAGCTCAAATTCCTCGCAGCGTCGGTCCAAAAATTTGAACAAATCGTTTATACTTGGCGATTCCAATTCACGACTTGCTTCAATCCATTTACGTCGTGTTTCAGCGTCGATCTTTACCAATACGAAGTGTATAATCCAGCAGTCTCTCGTACTTTGTCCTGCTGCATCTAGATCTCGTACAATCTATGTTGCTCCATCTGTCACCTTTCGTAGAATTGACGCATCCGCTCTGGATGTTGACGGTAACTTCATAAATGTGTCGAGCAGTGTATTAACCACGTACCGTGGGCGGTTGTAACGCTCCATTAGACACATCCAAGCAGAACTATAAGCTGCATCTGTTACTGCCATATGGCAAATTAGATCAGCTGCTTCTCCAGTAATATACGTTTTTAGGTAGTGCAACTTTTGAACTGCTGTCAAATGCTGCTTGTTGTGGATCGTGCTTTCAAAGATGCTCATGAAAGCAGGCCATTATTTGTAGTCTTCATTAAATTGCTTTATTTGTATCTTTGGCAATTCACTTTGAATTCCAATTGCGGACGAGTTTGAGCTCAACAGCATTGTTTGTTGCTGCGCCAAACGCTCGTTCAGCTCTTGCTGTTGGTGCAGCAGACGAACTAAGTTTTCGTCAGCTCCTGATGCTTGCGATGCGATCTCGTCGATGTCCTGGTTACCTTCGGGTTTGTTCCCTCCCTCGCTCTCTCTTGGCTCACAAGCTCGTTTTAACGAGTGCAGCAATGCACTTGCACGCAAGTATTTCTCCTCGTAGCTCTCGTTGTCGATGGCTGGATCAACATATCCCTCTTCCTCGTCGTAAAGGGCCATTCTGTCGCTTAAAGTCTCACATTAATTCCAGACGGTATTGAGCCTCTCCAATAGCAAGTTTATTTCATCCACTTCCCAATTTGATCCCGCACGTGGATCTTGGGACGCCGTTAGCAACCTCGTGATGCTTGCCTTCGCACGGCTTTTTGCTGCTTTTACCAGCTTAAAATTGTTCCATTTTTTAAACAATCAGCGCTCCGGCTCGAAGGACCATACATATGATGATGAATAAAACGACGTAAAGTTCACGGAACCTTAAGTTGATGTCTTTCCAATTTCCTTTTATTTTTGTGTGTATCTATGTGTGTGTGTGTGTAAAAAAATTAAACTTAAAGCTGTGGCGCGGCGCCACTAAAAATCCCAAAATTCTAGTGTTTGAAAACATAAAAAAAATTAACTTAAATTACGACGGCGATGCATTGCGTTCATCAACAGTGCTCGTGCAGTAGCGACAGTATCGACACAACCAGAGACAAATGACAATTTAACTAACAGCGACAGTGCAGGAGCACCTCTTATGAATCAAAGCATACAGACCCGACAAGCGTCGGTGACTGAAATCGCCAATACGTTACCAGATTTAGATCCAAATTATGAGAATGCTATTTCGGTTCATCAGTTTGTAGGTCGGGTCAATAAAGTCGTTGTAGCCTATCAATGGGGCGAGAAGTTTTTATTGCTTGCGATTTATACTCGACTCAAAGGAGCAGCGAAGTGGTTTGACTCTTCGCCGATTCTTCACAGCACATGGTTGGATTTTGCAAATGCTATTCAAAATAAGTTTGGTACAGCGCCGAATGAAGCAGAAATTAATTATGCTATGGCCAAGGCAACAAGAAATCCAAAAGAGACGGTGAAAGAATATTGTTTTCGTTTGTCAGCATTGGGGAATCGCTATCATCTCAGTGAAGCAACAGTAACACGTTATACTCGATCTGGTATTCAGCACCGCGAACTACAGCAAAGTATGGCAGTAATCCATATTTCATCAATGAAGCAGATGCGAGACATAGCTGAATCGTACTTTGTAAGCCGTGGCAGAGTACAAGTAGCTAATCCAGTTGAAAGACGATACAGCGTTGAACAGAAAACAGAAGCCAGAAATGTTATAATTGTGGAGATGTGGGACATTTGCAAAAGCGTGCCCAAAACCGATAACGATTCAGCCGAGTAGTGAGAAGAGTATGACAACTGACACAAATATAACATGCTTAGGTGCCATGAATCGCGATAAGATGTTTTGCAGATATAATGGTACAGTTTTGCCAATACAATGCATTTATAGATACCGGAAGTCAAGCTAGTATTGTCCGGAAATCTGTGGCCGAATGTATTGAGGCAAATCGTCGCAAGTGCTAAATGCGGGTAAAAGGAATCTGTGGTGGCTCCTGTATGCTCAACGAGGCTATAATGGTGGATATAGCTATAGACGGACAAGTTATTACGGCACAAGTATACGTCGTCGATGATGAGCTTTTAGAAGAAGACTACTTGCTGGGACAATATGTTACAATTGACGCGAAGCTTACGCTTAACTAAATGATGATAAATTCATTAGACTTATCTCGAATGTAGAAACCGTCAGCGACAAGCAGCGGTTGCATAATGTTTTTTTGCAATAACTTTTGAGGATGTATTTTCAACACGATTAGAGGGAATCGGGAAAACCGACATAGTGAAAGCAAGCATCCGCCTTGACAGTGGTCAAATTGTCTCTCAAGCACCATATCGTATACCCGAACCAAAACGAGAAATAGTAAACAGCATGATCAACGAGTTATTACAACGCGATATTATAGCAGAGTCAACATCAGAGTATTCTAGTCCTGTGGTACTCATAAAGAAGCAGAGTGGAGGCGATCGTTTTCGCGTGGATTATCGCCGACTTAACAACTTAATGACGAAAGAAAACTTTCCAGAGCCAAACATCGAAGAGCGTTTGCAGGAAGCCAAACGATTTAAGTATTTTTTATCGCTTGATCTCAACAGCGGTTATTACCAAATTGAAATACAACCGGACAGTCGCAATTACACAGCGTTTATAACAACGTATGGGTTATATGAATTAAATCGCATGCCGTTTGGGTTGAAAAACACGCCAGCAGTTTTCAATAGACCCATGGCCGAAATTCAAAAACGTGCCCATAAAGGTGTTATGCTGCATTATATGGATGCTTTCTTATTGGCAGTCATTCATTTGACGAAATATTGGAGAAACTTGAGCGCATTCTGCAACTTCTACGAGAACGTGGCTTAACGTTAAACATCGACAAATGCGGCCATAACATTTATGGGTCATCAAATTCATCCTGGAGGCATCAGATTAGTCCTGGAGAAGCTAAGACGAATGCCATCTCGTTATTTTCAACGCCAAATAATGTAACTGAAGTCACAAAGTTTTTGAGTCTCAGTGGCTACTTTCGAAAATTTGTTGCCGGATATGCTATAATCTCAGGGCCATTGCGTTTGTTACTGCGCAAAAACGAGCCGTTTAGGTGGGAGCAGCCTCAACAACAAGCGTTTGAAGAATTGGAACGACACTTTATATCCAAACCAGTAGTTGCTAGTTATCATTTGGATGCCATACACGAGTTTCGTACAGATGCCAGTTCAATTGGTCTAGCAGGAGTGTTGCTACAGATAGAAGAAAGAGGGCAACTGCAACCTATTGCGTACTTTAGCCGAGCAGCATCTACAAGCGAGAGGAAATTTCATAGCTATGAGCTAGAAACCTTAGCCGTAGTCGAGTCGTTAGAGAGATTCAAGTACTATTTTTGTGCAAAACGTTTCAAGGTTATTATTGACTGCAACGCACTTAGAAGAACGATGGAAAAACGTGAACTTATCCCACGTATTGCACGATGGTGGTTGCGTATACAAGAATTTGATATAGAAATTGTTCACAAATCCAAAGATAAGTCAGAAAATGACGAGTATGTTATAGAGCAAGGTCGCCTGTATCCCAAATATAACAACAAACTACTATGGGTGGTACCAAAGCAGCTACGATATCATATCCTAAACCAATATCACGATAAAGCAGGGCACATTAGCGTAGAGAAGACGTTGGGCCGAATTAGTAATTTATTCTGGTTATCACGGATGAGAAATTATGTAAAAGGATATATAAAGTCATGTGTTGGCTGCGCATTTAACAAACAACCAGGTGGACACCAAGAGGGTCAATATCATTATGATGATATCCAGCCAATCCCCTTTTCAACGATTCATATTGATCTTGGGGCCATTTTCGAAAAGTTCCAAACGCAAAGAGCATATATGTATGATTGTCGACGCATTTGCCAAGTTCACAATTATTCGCGCTGTTAAGAGCACAGTAACCAAACATGTCATCGACACATTTTAAGAAGTAACCAGCTATATGGGAATGCCTAAAAGAATTATTTCCGATCGTGGTTTGCCGTTTACTTCAAAAGATTTTGGAAGGTTTATCGCGAAAACCATGTTTAGCACGTACTAAATGCAGTACGCACACTAAGAGCGAACGCGCATATCGAGCGCGCTAATCGCATAGTGTTATCAATGTTATTGCCTATGACTAAAAATGAAAAACGTTGGGACGAAAAGATCCAATGGAGCATTAACACAATGGTTAACAAAACAACTAAATGTTCTCCTTTCAGCTTTTATATGGATATGAGCCCCGTGACTTATTCCAGAATACGCTAGTGAACCTACTCCAAGATGCGCATTTCAACGTACTTACCGAAACAGAGCTACAACATGTAACGGCGAATGCTGGGAAAAGAGTAAATGATCATCGAGCCGAAGCCAAGAAACGATACAATGCCAAGCATTCTAAACCAAATGTGTATAAACCAGGTGGTCTAGTTCTTGTAGAAAGTGAGCCGTACAGCACTGGAACGTCCCGTAAATTGGAGCCACGCTACAAAGGTCCATTTCTAGTAAGCAAGATGCTTCCAAACGCCCGATATCTCATTGAGGACATCCCAAATTCTCAGCGTACTCAGAGGCATAACAAATCGGTATACTCTTCCGACAAAATGAAACCATGGATCCAGATACAACCAAACGACTTGGATGAAAGCGACAGAGATAATGAGAGCCAAAACAGTGAATCTCGCGAGGGCGCTTCGAATTGTTAGGAAAGCCGAAGCAGTTTTACATAACACGTCAAGAATAGCCAACTCCGATATTAGTCTCTTCAATATGCCTGTTGAGGTCTGCAGCTCAGCAATTCTGATTTGCCCGTCCTTAGCTTGTATAGGTTGAACGATTTCACCTCTTTTCCAGGAGCCTCTAGCTTGGCTTTCATCTCAAATTAGGACTCCATCTCCCGCTTTGATGGGCTTAGTAGGTGTACACCATTTGGTTCGTTTGGTGAGCGTGGGTAGGTATTCTCTGATCCAGCGTCGCCAAAAAGAGTCCTTTAATTATTGAGCTATACGATACTGCTTACGAAAGCAGAAGCTACAATACTCTCCAGGTGTCTATGTCGAGTTCATGGTGCGCAATAGAAAGTGGTTGGGTGTTAGCGGTTCAGGTTCATCAACACTGACTGGCACGTGTGTTAGTGGTTTTTATTATGTTCTCTGCTTCTATTAGAAGGCTTCTAAGAGTCTCAACCTTTGGTGCCTGCTCTTTCAAGGTAACTTTCAATACCCGCTTTGTAGATTCAACCAACCGCTCCCAACATTCACCTGTGCTAGGATTGCCAGGATAGTTAAATTTCCATTTAATGTCCTTTTCTGCTAGCTCTGATTTTATGTATTCCCAGTCAAACAAGTCCTTTGTCTTTTTTAGTTCGTTATCCGCATCAACGAAATTCGTGCCCATATCAGATCTGATGTTGCTACGAATACCTCTTCTGTTATCGAAATTGCTGATCGCCACAATACATGCGTCAGTCGATAAGTCTTCCACTGTGAATAGCTCGAATTGTTAAGCAAGTAAACAATGCTACCCAGCGCTTTCCATGCCGACGCCCAACCGTAACTATTACGGGTCCAAAGTAATCCAGTCCGCTAAAAGTGAATGGTCTATTATATGGTGTGACGCGATCCAGTGGCGGTTGTCTCATCAATATGGGAATGGGCTTTGCGCTTTGATTTTTACAGAATTGATATGATGCTTTAGCCCGCTTAACAGTGCAGCGCAAGTTTATCACCCAGAACTTACGTCGTATTTCATTAACAATTAGTTAATCATTTTGGTGGTGGTATATTCCATGATAGTGTTGAACGATCAAATTGGTCAGTCTGTGACCCTTTGGCAGTATGATAGGGTGACGCGCTCTTTGAGGTCAAATTGTGGCGTAATCAAACCTTCCATATCAGATAACGACAAGTACACCATATTCATCTAATTTTGATGACAATGAATAAATAGCGCTACTTTTCGACACTAAACCCTTTTGTTGAAGTTCTCTTATTTCTTCTTTCAACGCTTGTGATTGAGCGAGCTTACACAGTACCAGTTCAACCTGACGTATCTCCACTAATGATAATTCTCATTTTAAAATGCCATCCTTTGGGGGCCGGGTGCGTTCCACAAATCTTAAAATTGTTTTTTTTTTATTGTTTTAGTAGCCTTGTCTTTATTTTCGGTAGCATAACGCGCATTTAAATTTTTTACATGTTGAACACAACAAGGGGAACATGCTGCTCCGTAAATCATCACCTGCATTTTGAAGGTATCGATGATATCCTGTGTATTCCCATGTCGTCATAGAAAGCTTAATAAATCCTGATCTTCCTCTCTGACTTTGACTTGCAACAACATCTTCTTGATATCGGCACATACTGCAATTATACCTTGTCGGAACTGAAATAAGATTCTCGATACTGATGGATTTTCATCTGGTCCTTTCAACAATTTAGTATTCATGGAAGTGCCGTCTACAGTAGCTGCCGCATCAAAAACAAGTCACATCTTTTTGGGTTTGTTGATATTGCAGACGCCGAAGTATGGTAAATGTTCGGGGTCCAATATGATCGACTTTGTCTTTTGATAGTTTTACTGCATACCCTTTGTTAACCAAATTCATTACAGCCTTTTCGTACTCGCTTTTTCTGTATTGAGAATCTTATTTCCAGGGGCGCGTAGTCTCTTTAAAGTCATTTCATAACTGTCAGGTAATTTTACCATATCTTCCGACCACCGAAGCCCAGTTTTATAAGCATAATCTAGGTTTCTTGTTGTTTCTGCTAACAGCACGAGTTACATCGCTCGATTCCAAAAATTTTTCTGGTACTTTAACCCCGAAATTCTCTGTTGTAAAGTATTCGCTCATTAACTTATGTATGTCATTGTTCAAATCATTTGCAGTTTTATGCGTATGAAATATTACAGACATTCGTGCGGATGTTGACTATGTGTGGGACTGTGTTCCTCCATACACTAGCCATCCCAATGGAGTGTTAGCTGCAATTAAATCGTTACTTAAACAGATACTCTTAAATTGAGAGTAAGGAGTGGGGAGTGGGTCACAAATTTGAAGAGAGTGTTTTTCATTTTGATTTACTAGATGGCAAGCCCCAAGTTGGATGCCATCTCCAGTTATTAAAGTAGGAATGGATAGGTTGGGTTTGGTAAGGACGTTGTGTAGGTTTTTAAGAGAAAAGGATTTGTTGGAAGGAATATAGGAGCAGATGATGTTAAAATTTAATTTGGATGATATTTTGATTCCGAATGAGTCGAAGTCACTTGCTAAATTTAGTTCAGTATGATGTATAGAGCTGTGGACAAGAATCGCAACTCCTCCAGACCTTTGTGACAAATTTCTAGGGTAAAGCTTAAAGTTTATGGGCTTAGGAAGGTTAGCTGTAGAGTAAATATGTGTTTCCGGAATGCATATTATTTTATAAGTAGTTGTTGTAGTAACCATTTCAATTCCATTGTAAAACTTTAAGGACCATTGATGCTAATAATATTAAATTAACTTGATACATAAAGGGATAGGTATGAGTGTAGTGATTATTTACTGGTACCGGGGCCTAAGGTAATGGCAAATTACCGCAGAGACTGGCTATGAAGGGATATGAAATGACAAGCGTAGCGTTTGAGCGGGCCGCTGACTTGTCATAACGTTGGAGATAGTTAGCTTGCCAACATATCTAAGGCCAACGTGATGACTGGAAAAAAGATCCGCTCAAGCGCAACGTGTCAGGGCTCGGAGATGATCTATTTGTTAAGACTTTTTGGTAACTTAGGTTTAAAATTAGTTTTGGTAATCTTGGAGTTATTTTTAGAAAATATTTTTAGTTTAGTGTCGCCCAGAATGTGGCAGCGAGATCGTTATTATTTGCTTGCGCTTGGGCAACAGTGGTTTGCGTATTTGGCTTAGAGCTGATTGAGGGTGCCGTGTCCAAGTCGGTGTAGTCCTGGAGATGGCGTTGGTGAGCTACATTTTCATTGGGGTATTGCTTTGTTGTATAAGGTGTTCAAAAATAAACAGGACTTCTTGAATCTAGCGCCCCCTGGTGGCGTATCTATATGTCGACTAGTGCGTTAGAATCTGCTATCTTTATAGATTGTCCAATGAGAATTTCATGACATTTCATCGATTGGAAGTGAAGTTATTGCTTTTTAAGTGTCAGTATGTTTGTGTTATCGGTGCGAAAATGAGCTTCCAACAGAGAGCGAACATTAAATTTTGTTTTAAAATTGGTAAAACTTTTACCGAAACGTTTTAATTGATGGAACAAGTTTATGGCGATGATTGCCTATCCCGTAGCAGAGTGAAACCGAAAAAACCATTTGTTCTGTTTTTTTTTTTTAAGTCCTGTTTTCTTTGGAACGCACCTTGTATTATTGCGAACTGTTGGAGAAAATGATGATCCCATGCAGTGACGCTTGTGGTATATTGATTTAGCTTTTTTATGTCTGTTTTTTCCACTGTTCTGATGGCAACTAATTTTGTGTTTGACTTTATGTTTGATAAAAGTTAGGCAAGTTTTATCAAAGATGTTGTGGCGGTAGCTGTGAATGTTGTTTTCTTTGCATTTGACACAACAGTTAAGGTTTTTGCATTTCTCCATTCTTTCAGGGTCCACATGGTCTGGGTTGTTAGATGTTAGACAGATTTTCTCGCTTTTACATGCCTTAGTTGGATGTCCAAGTCTGCCACAGTTCACGCAGCGGATTGGTAGGGGTATGGTCGAACGTTGGTTTTTATGATGTTCTATGAGAATGTCCGTAGGTAGGTTTTATGTCAAGGAAGTGAGGATGATGAGTTCATTTTCGGTTAACTGATTATTGACTTTTTTTTTTATTTATTTTTTTTTTATGACTCCATTAGATGAATTCAGTGAATTGTGTTCAGCTAGATCGACTTGGATTGTGTTGTTTAGCGATGTAAGTGTAATAAGTTTGGTGGCTTGTTTGATGTTTTTGGTTTTAATAAGGATTGTGCTGTTTCTGAGGGTCATGCATTCTTCAATTTCACCGTCGCATATATTGTCACTCACTTTTTTAATAAGAAAAGGTGAGACGTTAGGAAGTGTTTAATTATTATTGGTTCTGCTCATAATTAAATATTTTGGTCCATTAGAAAGATTGTTTAGAATTTTGTTTTTGTCGGCTGTGATTTGCAATTGGTCAGACCACCGACCTCGGTCAGGTGGTTTTGCCATGATTAGAGTTATCATCGACTTAATCGATGCATTGTTTACAAGTTTTTGATTTTTGGTATTTTTTTTGAAGAATTGCACTACACTATGGATGCACTGCCTGCGAAGCACCAGGTAAAAAGATTAATTTGTAAAGTTTCAATTTTCCCGATATATTTGAGTTTCATAAGGTGCAGAGCATTCTCATAGGGCCTTTTAAGCCTTATCCAGATATGACTGGTGGCTTTAAACTACAGAAAAATTAACTATTGACACACTGATGTTGCACACGTGTTAGTTTTAGTTAAGATTTAATAAACGTTTTTCATAACGTTATTTAATTCATGGAGTTGAACTGCATTTTGTGTGATTGCTTCCTGATTTTTCTGGATTTCCACTCGATCATCTTCGTTAAGGGTGTCAAAAAGAAATTTGTAAGCTGACTCTATTATGTTAAAAAGTCCACGTTTCTGTCTATTATCTTGGTGTATTATTATGCCATTCAATTCCTTAAGCAATTTATTGTATAGAAATTTGATTCGAGGTCGAGAACCATTGTTATCGTCAATGTTGTTTATTTGAATTTGTTGAGTGTGGCATGTAGTGATTAACAAGAGTAATAATATAAGTATACACCAGGGACCTGCAAAATTGGGAGTTGATTAATTTTCTTTTGTTTCTTAAACTGTTTTTTACAATAGATTGTGATTCTATTTCTATTAGTTATTTTGTAATGGTCGGGGTCTGTTTGTTCTACATGTTTATTTGCTTTAAATGGGTTTTTTAATTTTCCTTTTTATAATCGACCTTTTCTATACCTGGTGTCAACTTCGTACTCCTTTCGGTCAGTAATAATTTCTTCAATTTTGTGTTCTTTATAAAGTTGGGTGTTAATGCTAATGCTGGCTGCCCAGCATAAAAATATGAGCGGGGGCTTGTCATAGTAGTGTCATGTTTAGTTTTGTGATTGTACATGTAAACAATTGTTTCTATTTTACTTAATTTATCTTCTTCATTGTCAGATGTTTTTATTATAGGACTTTTTTAATTTATTGTTTTGTGTAGTCTCTATGTCAGCTATGTCTGTCTTATTTTTATTTAGTTGTAATTCAACTCCCTTGCTCTCGAGCTATCGCTTAAGAGGTAAACTGGTAAATGCGCCATCCCTATTTGATTTTAACAGTGTGGGGTTACCTAATTGGTTGAAAATACGCATAAGTACGTTTCTACACTCTATCCAATCTTTTGTTTTTATCTGTTTGAGGGTAGCAAATTTTGAATAAATGTCAATGCAACTAACGTAGTGTTTACCTTCGGATGAGTAGATATCTATTACGAATTTATCACGACAAAGTTCAGGCTTAGTTGTAATTTTAAAGTGCATTGTTGAATCTCTATGTTCTGTTTTACCTAATTTGCACACATTGATTCATTCATTTATTATGTTTTGTATTAGCAATTGGCTATTTGGAAAATAATGATTTTCATTTTCTGGATGCCAGGATGTAGAAGTTTTTCATGGTATTGAAGTATTTCTTTGAATTCGTCATAAGAGTTTACGTTATTTAACAAGATAAGGCTTCGAGTCACTTAAGTATGGGAGGTATTAATGATTTCTTTATGAGTTATTTGGATGATTTCAAAATCTGCATTGCTCACCATGTACTTGAAGATATTTTTATGAATAAAGTAGTCGAGCAAGAATCTAATTTTATCGTAATGGATTTTGATTATTAAATTGCCAAAAATTGTAAGCTGTTCTATCTTGTTTTGATTTGATTTAATGAGTATTACTTGTCTTTGGAATAGATTTATTGGTTTTTTTGTTAATTGAATAATATCTCTACTATTTATCTGCACTATGTCGCGTAGCTTTGCTGAAATGATTTTCTTCAAGCTTGATTCTGGACAATGCATCAGCCACGTAATTTAGTTTACCTTTAATGTAATCAATGCCGATATCAAACGCAGCCAATTTCAGAGTATGCAACCACTTGAGGGGTTGATGGTCACTAGCTATTTGGAGACGTCTTCCAAGTAGGTACTGACGAAATGTTTTAGTTGCTCAGACAATGGCGAGTTATTTCTTTTCAATGGCACTGTAATTTAATTCATGCTCGTATAGAGTTCTACTAATGTAAGATATTGGATGACCCCTTTGAGAGAGAACAGCTCCAAGAGCTACATTACTAGCATCTGCCGTTAATACAAACTTTTTCTCGAAGTCAGGAAGTTTAGGTTCACTAGTTATTAAAGCCTTGAGTATTTCAAATGACTATATATAGCCATGGTTTTTAATGTCTATTTTAGCGAATTTTTTTAAATATTGAGTCATTGGTTTTGCCACATTGGCGTATTTCGGAATGAATTTACGATAATAGCATGTCAAGCCAAGAAATGCTCGGATTTCTTTTATTTTTATAGGAATTGGGTATGCAATTATGGTTTTAACTTTGAGAGGATTTGGTTTAATTACATGACCAAGAAAGTTTGCTTCCCTTTTCAAGACCTCGCACTTGTCTAATTGCAATTTTAATTTAGCTTCGGATAGTTTATTAAAAACGAATTGTAATGAGCTTAAATGTTCCTCAATAGATGTGGAAAATATTATTATGTCGTTTAGGTATACTAAGCAATGTTTATTGAGAAGGGGTCGGAGTATATTATTCATCTATCTTTGGAATGGGGTGCGTTTTTCAGGTCAAATGGCATACGAACGTATTCGTAATGACCGTTTTTGGTAGAAAATGCATAGTTTAGTATAGATTCTGAATCCATTTTTTTCTGGTGAACTCCTCTTGCAAAGTCAATATTTGTAAAATATTGACATCTTCCTAATTTACCGAGAATTTCATCCTTCTTGGGTATTGGAAACTGTTATTTCATTTAGTTTTCTGTAATCTATTGTAACTCTGTATTTCGGTTTTCCGGATGCATCTATTTTTTTTTGGGGTACAAGCCAAGTGGGACTATTATATGGTGAATTACTTTCAATAATTATTCCTTGTTCAAGCATCTCCTCAACTTGTTTTTCAGTTTCTATTTCATGTGCTTGCGCTTGTGGGTATTGTTTTGAATATCATGAATGGGAGAGCTATGTGTTGTATCAAGAACGTGTTTAATTGTATTTGTGAATGTTTAGATGATCTCCTTCTATATATTTGTTGTTTCTGATTTTAATGTTTGTTGTGTAAAAAAAATTTGATCATTATCTGGACCTGAACTTATAAGTGGATATGATTTGTCAAAAAGTGTAAGTGTGAGTTTTTTGTGATTTATAATATTTAGTAATTTTCTGCCAATTAATATGTCGTAATCGTTAGAGAAATTATGTAAATAAAATTGATCGGAGGTTTTAAATATGCTATTGCTGGGTAAGATAACGGATTTATTAAGTGTCATGGTATCATTTGATGTATAAACATCACATTTGGTGCTTTGGATTGGGTGTAAAAATATATTTTTTTTTATCATATTTATTGTGGATCCTGTGTCGATTAAGCATTTAAATGTTTTACGGTTATGGGTTATTTCTAGGTATTGGTATTGTCCGGGAGGGTCGTTCACATATTACGCGACGCACTTTGCGAGGAGGGGGTCTGTTGTGGAGTCACACGTGACACATTTTGACTTATTTTGGGTTTAGACAGATGTCACTTTTTGTCACCAAGGGGAGAGGGGGAGGTTTGTGAAATCTGCGTCGCGTAATATGTGAACGACCCCCGGTTCTTGTAATTGAAAATTTACGTCAAGCTTCAATTCATTTTGATTTGGTTCGGTTGTTGTTTCATAATGTTCTTCGTCGTATTTAGTTTGGTATTGGTTGGAGTCAAAATAATTTTGTTCGTTCTGCTCTTGGTCATAATTTTGTTCGTATGACTGTTGGTTATATTTTTGGTAATGTAATGTAATGTTGTTGGTCATAATTTTGTTCATCTTGTTTATGTTATTGAGCATTTTGGAATCTAGATTCGTCAATAGACATTTTTGTCTGTTCACTGATTGATTTTAAATGATTGAGTTGGTTGAAAGTTGTTAATATTAAACCTGGGGGCTTGTTTGTATATTTGTAAATTTATTAGAACCAAATTGGTTTTGCCTGTTTGTTATAGGTTGGTTATAAAACATCGGGTGTGTGTAAGTTGGTCTGGGTGAGTATTGGTGTGGGTTAATAATTAATTATGTTGTGGTGGTTGAGAATATTGTCTGAGTGAGTATTGGTATTGGTTTGAACTAAGCTGTAGTGGTTTGGGGTATTGTGGGTATGTTTGATTAGTTTGATTCATTTTAAATGAATTCGAATTGGAATTTTTGTTTTGAATTTTATGTTTATTTTCATTATTTTTGTGTACGCCAATATTTGCGTGCTCTTAATAAATTTCCTCACTCTGTGCTATATTAATTAAAGATCTTAAATCTCGTATATTATGATGTACCAAGGTAGTATATAGTGTTAGTGGTAATCTTCTATTAATATTTTAATGGAGTCTTGTATTGCTTCAAGATAATTCATAAGGTTGGTGTTATTACCTTCTAATTGTAACTTAGAAACAAGAAGTTGTCGTCGTTTGTCTGCCTCTTCGCAGAATGCTCGCAAATTCCTTTATATGGTGTTTCGTGGAAGTCTTCCAGAAATTTGTAATTTGGTGTCTGGGGTATACCGAAATCAGCTTAGTCTTTAATGTGGGCCAATCTTGGATACTCGGCAAGTCTAATGCTTCAGTAGCTGGTCCATCAAGGTTTGTTTCTACTGCTCCGATGCTCGATGTATGGGTGCCACACGAATTGACGCAAAAAAACATCTTTGACCGTATCGACGCATGCGAATCGCTTCTGAATCGCAAGAAAATCGACCCATTTTTGAAGCGTATGGTGACTGGCGATGAAAAGTGGGTCACTTACGACAACGTAAGGCGCTAACGGTTGTTGTCGAAAAGCGGTGAAGTGGCCCAGACGGTGGCCAAGCCTGGATTGACGGCCAGGAAGGTTCTTCTGTGTGTTTGGTGGGATTGGCAGGGAATCATCCACTATCATCTGCTCCCCTATGGCCAAACGCTCAATTCGGACCTGTACTGCCAACAACTGGACCGCTTGAAGGCAGCACTCATGCAGAAGAGGCCATGTTTGATTAACAGAGGCCGAATTGTCTTCTATCAGGACAACGCCAGGCCACACACATCTTTGGTGACGCGCCAGAAGCTCCGGGAGCTCGGATGGGAGGTTCTTTTGCATCCACCGTATAGTCCGGATCTCGCACCAAGTGATTAGCACCTGTTTCTGTCCATGGTGAACGCGCTTGGTAGTCTGAAATTGGCCACAGGAGAGTCCTGTGAAAATTGGCTTTCCGAGTTTTTTGCCAATAGGAAAGCGAGCTTCTATAAGAGGGGCATTATAACGCGTCATCGAACAAAACGGCGCATATTTGACTTGAATCGCACTATTGTAACCAATTTTATGAACAATTGAAAATTCAATAAAAATACCGCCTAGACTTTTTTGATAACCTAATATGTAATCAACTTTACCGACGAAGGTGTCTAGTGCTGACAGGTCTCCAGAAAATAGAGAGATGTCTTTAATTTGCCTTCGGCTAAGTTGTTGTCGCTTAATGGTGTCAATCGTGGTGGGGCAATAATTGGTTGAGCCATGTATTTTTTTTTGTTTTTATTTAAGTTTAATTTTTGTTTATTATATTCACTCTTGTAGTTGTCTTTATTTATTATTGTTATTTATTTTGTTTTGGTTTTTTTTTTTTTTTTTTTTTGTTTTTCAAATTTAGGTGGATAGCGCAAATTGGATATTCAATCCTAGTTGAAATAATGTAAAAGGAACGTATTTTACGAGTTGGTTTATGGATTATAAAACTTAATTTATTTTCCATTTGCAGTTCTTTTATAGGATACAATGAAGTAATATTGCGCATTTACCATGGCTACAGCGGCCCAAACCATTGTCTGTGGCGGGTGTTGCCTCCTGGTGGCCTGGCTAATCGATGGGTCAAGTTCTAGTATGATCGGTCCGTCAAGTAAACCCTATCGTTTTGAGAGTATACGAATCGGTCAGTTGTAAAAATTTTCTCGTCACAAAACACAATGTTCGAAAATTTACCACTTTCGGCAAAGCGAGGCAAATCCTTCGCTCTCTCAAGTCTGACTTGTTGCTGTTTCGGTGTGAGATCATGCGCCTTTTGGATCTTTTAAGGCGTGAGGTTTGACCTTGAGATCGGCGAATGCTACGGTTAGATATTTTTAGTTCTTTCGCCACTTGATTAATACTTCGTCGGGGATTTCGCTCAAGTCGCTTCTTCACTTTTTGAACCATCTCACGCGACGTTGCAGTCTTTTGATGACCACCTTCATGACGTTTTGCGATGCTACCAGTATCATTGTGACGAGTTATGGTGCGATAAACGAAGACTTCATTCTCTTTAAGGTGTTTGAGCTCACGAACAATAACTGGTTTAATTTTCCAGTTAAATAACGTTTGAAATCCATTGCTGATTACATTTTTTAGCACTCACTCTCGGCAAAATTCTTTCATGTGCTTGTAAAAAATACTTTAAACTGTCATTTAGCTAACTTACCGACAGCGCTGATGCTCGTGCGTCAACTGCACGAGTAATCTGAAGTTGGTCACACTTCGAGTGCAGGACCCTGTAAATTTGTTTTTTATTCTTTTTTTAATAAACTGAGCATATTGGTATTGAAATTTATTTAGTTTTTTCCTGACACCATTCTCTAAATATATTACTTTTCGCTGAAAAGTATTGGTCAAGTTATAAAAAAAAATCAATCAATTATGACTATAAAACCGACGTTACTTTGTAAAGAGGACACAAAAGTCCAAAAAAGTCTGTGGTAATCAATCCAACACAATCGAAAAGGTTCATACTAAGACAGTAGTTATTAGTACAATTGCTTAAACTGACGTAACGAGTAGGTCTAGAAGGTACAGAAAAAATAATTTGGCTTAGTAGCATAGATGGGTCAATATCTACCAC
This sequence comes from Hirtodrosophila trivittata, assembly GCA_035045065.1. Taxonomy (NCBI): domain Eukaryota; kingdom Metazoa; phylum Arthropoda; class Insecta; order Diptera; family Drosophilidae; genus Hirtodrosophila; species Hirtodrosophila trivittata. The sequence goes on from JAWNNK010000427.1 coordinate 81,315, forward strand.
TAACTAATGTTAATCAGAAAATTACACAGCATAGTGCGACGATTAGTTAGAAATGGCAGTGATCAGCACCACACACATTATCAGTGTTTCAGAATGACCGAACAAGAGAAGTCTAGAGTAACTGAGTTGTAAAAACATCCTCAAATTGTTAAGCCATTCATTTGAATATAATTTACAGTAAGTTTACTATGAAAATATAACCTTAGTTATGTTAAAATAGAATATCTAAATCGGTGACGCAGTTTATTTAGTCCTTGAGGGACATCCGGTCGAGTATGTATCTATTTGTTAGAGACGTATTTCTAAAAAATGAGCTAACCTTAAATTTTTAGCTGTTGAAAAATAACAAGTAATATTAAATTCTAGCAATACTAAAACCAAGAACTGTTAATAAATAAAATGAGTTATTGTCATTATACGTTTAGCAGAACGTTAGATCATCAGCGTACATAAGTACATGGGAGTAAAGCAAAATATTTATTATTATTAATTGGCATTTACATCTCTAACGAGGTACAGCCTGATGCACAATCTCCCTCCACGCGCTCCTGCTCTGTGCGCGTTTTCTCCAATTGGTAATATCATGTGACGCCAGGGCTTCCGTCACTTGGTCTTGCCATCGTAGCCGCGGTCTTCCCCTCCTTCGATGTCCAACAACTACCGCATCAAATACCTTACGAGCTGGAGCTTGTTCATCCATACGAGCAACATGACCTAGCCAACGAAGTCTCATAATGGGAATTCGCTTGACCACATCAATGACCCCGTAGAGCTCATACAGCTCGTGGTTCCATCTGATACGATATGTTCCACTAATGTATACCGGACCGAAGATTTTTCGAAGAATTTTTCTCTCGAACACTCCAAGAGCAGCTGCATCCGTTTGTGTAACTGTCCAGGCTTCTGCTCCATACAGAAGCACCGGCAGGATGAGCGTCTTGTAGAGTGTTATTTTTGTCCGACGAGCGAGGGCTCTGCTGTTCATTTGCCTACTGAGCCCAAAGTAGCACAGGTTGGCAGATGTAATTCTTCTTTTAATTTCAAGGCCAACATTGTTATCGCCTGTCATGGTGGAGCCAAGGTACACAAACTCCTTCACGGCCTCAAAGCTATAGCTCCCTGCAACCAATTGAGAATCAAGTCGCCGCGATTCTCTGCTGGAGCATGCCATAAACTTTGTTTTCACCATGTTCACACGAAGCCCTACTTTAGCCGATTCCCTTTCAATAGCACCAAAAGCTCCCGTTACATCTCGCTTGAGACGCCCAATGATATCAATATCATCGGCATACCCAAGCAGCTGGACACATCTGGTTGTCAATATCGTGCCAGTCCGAGGAACGTCAGCTTTTCTTATAATACTCTCCATCAGTAGATTGAAAAGCATACAAGACAGCGAATCACCTTGTCTGAGACCACGCTTGGTATTAAAGGTTTCGGAATGGTCATTTCCTACCTTGACAGAGCTGCTGGTGTTGCTCAATGTCATTCTGCAAAGCCTTATTAGCTTCGCAGGAACACCAAGGTCAGACATGGCGGCGTACAGGCGATCTCGCTGTGGGCTATCAAAAGCAGCCTTGTAGTCAACAAAAAGATGGTGGGTGTCAATCTGACTCTCGTGCGATTTCTCCAGGAATTGGCGCAGTGTGAAGATTTGGTCGATGGTGGACCTACCAGGTCTGAAACCACACTGATAAGGTCCAATCAGTGCCTCAGAAAATGGTTTCAACCTTTCACACAGTACGCTCGTCAGAACCTTATATGCCACTGGCAGTAGACTGATGATTGGGTAGTTTGCCCGCAGCGTGGCATCACCCTTCTTCAGGACAGGACAGATCAAGCTAAGGTTCCAATCATCGGGTATGCTCTCCACTAGCCATATATAACATAGGAGTTGGTGCATACACCTTACCAACTCTTCGCCTCCAGCCTTGAACAATTCAGCTGACAAGCCATCAGCACCTGCAGCTTTATTGTTCTTCAGCCGCTGTATTGCGGCCTTGACTTCAGCATGGCTAGGGGTCGGTATATCGACCTCGTCGTTGATTGGGGCTTGTGAATCACTTTCTCCAGAATAAGCATCCAAGTCATCGCCCTCCAAAAGACTTGAGAAGTGATCCCTCCATAACCTTAACGCGATCCTTGCATCTGTGACCAGGTTTCCATCATCCTCTCTGCAGGCGAGCCCTCCATCTCTGTACCCTTGGGTAAGGCGTTTTACCCTCTGGTAAAAGTCACGGGCATCATTCCTGCTTCTGGTACACTCGATTCTCTCACACTCCAGCCTTTCTAATTCTCTTTTCTTGCGTTTAAAAAGGCGCTTCTCCTCCTTTCCCTGCCCTGTACGTCTCTACTACTGTCCGAGTAGCTCCAGACTGAAGTGTTCGCCTAGTTGGGGGGCGTTGGAATCCAAGCACTTCCTCCGTCGAAGCTCGTAGTGAGTGCGATATGTGCGCCAACATATCGCTAGCATTTTCAGGCCTCGAGATTGTTTGGCATAGTAGGTTAGAGAGTCGTGTGGAGAAAGCATCCTTCGTCTGTTGTGATTGCAGCCTTCCGATGTCCAGCTTTCTTGACATACTTCGACGTGCTACTTTCGCAACACATAGCCGTGCACGAACCTTAGCTGCAACAAGGTAATGGTCAGAGTCAATGTTTGGACCCCGACACATTCGCACGTCAAGTATGTTAGATGCATGCCTTGCACCGATCACAACATGATCAATCTGATTACGGGTCAGTCGATCAGGGGACAACCAGGTTGCCTTGTGTATATCCAGATGACGGAATCCTGTACTACGTACTACCATGTTGTGCGCTGCTGCAAAGCCTATTAACCTAAGGGCATTGCTCGCGGTGGTCTCATGTAGGCTATGCTGATTTTAATGTCATGAGTTTGACAGCGGCCGTATACACGGTCAAGCTCCGCGTAGAAGGCGTCCTTCGTGCCATCGTCTTTATCCTCCGTTGGGGCATGCGCACAGATCAGGCTGATGTTGAAGAATTTGGCAGTAATCGGATCGTTGCAATTCTCTCACTTATTGGCACAAAGTGAGATACTCGGTTTCGGAGTCTGGCTCCCACAACAAATCCACAGCCAAATTCATGCCTTTCTGGATGGCAGCTGTAGTATATGTCACAATTGTTCCTGTTCTTGCAGCCCTGTCCCGTCCATCGCATTTCCTGGATAGCGTTAATATCAGCCTTGCATTTTTTGAGGGTATCTGCTATCTGTTGAGCAGCACCGGATCTGTACAGTGTACGTACATTCCAAGTGCATACTCTCAAATTATAGTCCTTTTTTCGTTTGCGGTGGTCGTCAACGTTGTTTGGGGTCCTTTCCGAGGCAATTTCTGCATCTTTCATTGAGTGAGTTTTTTTCCATGGGTGGATCTCAAGTCCTACGCCAAAACCTAATTTAGAGGTTTAGGAAGCCCGCCGCGCGCTTTGGTTTACCACCCAATGGGTATTGAGTGGTAATCCAGGAGGGACCACGTGGAGGTAGTGCGTCGACTTAAAGAAAGAAAGCACAAGGATCATGCTGTCACCAAGTTGAAAGCAATTAGTCACTTTACCTTGGCTTCTCACTCCCAATCCCTCCCAAAATAGATGGGAGATAAAAAAAACTGAAAAGAAAAGTAAAGTTAAGGAAAGAGTGTTTTTATAAAGATCTACAAAAAAGCTATTCGATAAATGTGTCAGTTACGATGATATCAGTCTCTTAAAGGCCTTAGCGATGATAATTTGGAAATACCCCTTTAGTTTTTAGCATCGGACTTTGAACTATGTTTGTGAAGCGGAATTAAATAGACGGGTATCTTATACGGGGTAGGCCATTTTAATTGGAAGCATTAGGCAACCCTGTAACATTTGACAGCGCTGCGAGGTGGACAAAAGTCATACTGTGTTGGAAGTGTCATTGTTCAGCTTTATATTAAAAATAACTTCTTAATTGTGAAAACCATGCGTGCGTTTCGTGCAAAAATGAAGTTAAAAGTGCTCCCGGTGACGACACAATAAGACGTTTATACTCAAAGTTTATGAACTCCGGCAATGTTAATAGTGCTAATCAAGACAATAATCAGACAACGAACAAGACAAGTTCCAATGAAAATACTAAAGTCGTACGAGCCAGTGTTGAGGCTGATCAAAAAACGTCGAGTTATTGCCGTTATCAGAAGCTTGGAATCACTCGGACCGCACTCCGACGCATAATTCATAGTGATTTGACGATGTTTCCGTACAAAATCCAATTGGCACATAAACTAAACCCAGCTGACTCTCCGTAAGGTCGTATAGAAAAAGTCATTAGTTTAATGGCGAAACTGCTCACACTGCGTGAAAAAGTGTGTATATGACGAAATCAGCTGTTCTTTGTTTACATTTTAATATTTTACTAAAAATTTAAAGTACAACACCTAGGTCTTTTTTTTTTTTAAAAAATATGGAAAATTACAACAATTCAGATAATAATAAAATAATGAGAGACAATTATTACTAATAATCCTGTAGAAATATATTAATAACAGCAGTTAAACTAACTTGGTTGGCTCCTTTTTCTTGGAAGTTAACAGTTTATTGGGCATGTGTGTGTGCCCATTTTCACTGACCTCGCACCGTCTTTTTTTGTGCTAATGACTCCTTACCGGCGTCTGTGAAAATACCATATATCTCAGTTAATACATTTAATTTCAATTATTCTTCTACTTTATATCAACATTGATAATTTTTATGATAATTTGTTTCTAATGTATATAATAAGTGTTCTATCTAATGTCTAATGTTTTGAACGCTCCAAACGCGCTAACAAGGATTTCTAGACAGCTGAAAACCCTCAATATCTTTTAATAAATACCTATCATATTTTAATATTTTTTCTATTTCTATATACGTTCCTTTGTTTTTTGGTATTAACTTTCTTGAGATTCCTGCCGTGCTGTCAAAGTTTTTCACTTTTACATAAACCCCTAAGTTATATTTACACGAACCCTTTTTTATTTTATTTTTATAATATCTCATTATTTGCTTGAGCTATTAATTGTTTTTGTCTACGTTTTTCCTTATACAGTCGATCCTTGGTTAACGAGCTTAATAAGTTCCAGAAACTTGTTTGCTATATAAAACGTGCGTTAAGCAAAACCAATTTTCCCATATGTTTCTATGTAAAATAAATTAATCCGTTCCAGGCCAACAAAAATACAATAAAATAATTTATTTTCGACTTTTTTCAAAAAATCATTTTAAACATAAACAAAAATATTGATTTAATAAATTCAAAATAAAAAAAGAAACAAATTAAAATTTAATGTACATACTTTATATTATATAAAAAAAACAAAATGCAAAGTAGAACTTGCTCAGTCCATTCTTTTTTGCAAGTGGCGCCACCCAGACCCATTCAAACACAGAAGCAAACCAACAGCCGAAATAATAAAAACAAAATACAAGCAATGTGTGCCTCATTCTTCGCCGTTGACATTGAATATTTCGTTATTCGAGAGTCGACTGTACACTTTATCCACTTTATCTATGACAACACTCCAGTGTTGTCCTTCCGTTGTGAGTTTCGATACCATTGGTCCTAAACATATATTTATTCGTTCTATTTAACCATTTGCTTGTGGAGAACCCTGTGCAATTTCAGTATGCTTTACATTTATTCCTTTTAAAAATTTTCTAAACTCCGCCTATTTAAAACAACTACCTCTATCTGATTTTATATGCATAACTTGGTTTACTATGATCTAAAATAATCTTTCAAGCAAAGAATAACTTCTTTCGAGTTTGTTGTTTTCGTCGTATATAGTCTAACAAATTTTGTGAATTTATCCACTACAGAAAATAGGTATTTTACCACTTTGATACTATCTACCGGTCCATTATGACATATGTGGATTATTTCAAATGGTTTATTTCCCTTAAGAATGATATGCAAAGTCCCACTACCCTTTCCCGGCGAAAATGTCACGCATTTTAAACAACTTACAATATGATTAATATCTTTACTTTTTATATTTCGAAACCAATATGTTTTCCAATCGCATATATCATTTTATCTCCACCAATATCTCCTAACTCGTCATGATATTTGTACAGACCATGATCTTTCTTTCTTTGCGGCACATAAAATAGTAATATTTTATCACATGTTTTACTATAAAGTACTCCATTTCTTATTTAAAATAATTTAAGTTCACTTTTTTCCAACAATATTCGAACTCTTTGCACCTTTTCATCCTCTTTTTTGACAGATTATCAAACTTTTTTTAAAACTACTATCATAATTGTACTATAAAACCTTGATAATCCATCCACATGTTGCATCTGCTTACCCGCTCTGTGCATTAGCTCATAATCATATTCCTGCAATTCTAATGCCCATCTCGATATTTTTGGATTAAAATCTATTTTATTGAGCACCAACGTTAGCGAATTACAATTCTAATGCACCCCTCGCTATTCTAGGATTAAGATCTATTTTATTGAACGTCAACGTTACCCTTTTTATTAAGGTTTTACCTTCCATTATCTCACATTTTACATGTTTTCATGAAGGCAGATGATGTTAAGCTGATTTTCTCATATACTTATTCCCTTGTTCACAATCTTCTACAAGAAGATTTAAGCGGTATGCAACGTTGGTGTTCGGCCAATCATTTGCATCTCATTTGCGCAAAGTGTATGTTTTATACGTTTAGTCGAACTAGACGTTTGTTATGTAATCCTTTAAATCGCATATCTACAGTGAAAGTCCTTGGCGTTTTATTTGATTGCAAATTGAACTTCAACTTACACATCGCCACTATTATAAATGAGGCCAAGGAAGAACTAGGCTTTATTAAACGTTGGTCGAAAGAATTTGATGATCCTTTCATCACAAGAATCCTTTATGTTTCTCTTGTGCGACCGGTCCTGGAATACTGTTCGTGCAATTGGTGCACCAGGATCGCATTGAGTCCGTTCAGAAAAAATTTGTATTGTATTGTATTACGTCGATTAAATTGGGACCCTAACCTTCGTATTCCAGTTGGATCCTTCATCTTAATCTTCTGTCGTTATTGAATCGTGGAAAAACTTGTGGCGTGGTTTTTCTATTCAAATTAATTAACGGTGAAGTTAATTGGTCTTTTTTATTAGGTCATCTCAATTTTTCTGTTCCTCGTAGAACTAATAGGAATTTTATTCCACTTGCTCCTCCTACGTGCACAACTGACTATGCTTTATACAGCTCGTTTTATGCTTTATGTGTATAACAATCTATACAACGTGTTCTTAAATAAACCCTCTCTTTCTTTTTTAAAGTATTTGGAAATAAGAAAAAATTTACATTACAATTACATTTAACATTAGATAAATTTGAAATAATTAAATTAAATTTAAATTATGAATATAAATTAAAAATTAAAGGTAATATCTGCGGTGTTAAAAATAAATGTATTAAATCATCAAACATTTGTTGAAACGATTGGGAAAACCGCAATCATATCATTTCGATTAGTTAAGCTATAAGTTTTAGTTACTAAGTGTTCAAAAGTTAAGAATTTGGTTTTTATTGTAATAGTTTCAAAAGAGGATTATGAGTTGAAAACTCGATAAACGTCTGTTATAGTCAACACAGAGCATTCGGAAAGTTTTATGCGTAGAGTAGTTAGTAGTATTAGTATTAAGAGAAAGTGGTGTAAAGTTACGACGGTACAGCAAAGTCAATTTGGCTTAATAACAAAGAGGAGTCATTTTCGCAAACTATGAATTTATATAAAAATAAATCTGCAAGCATTGTGCGACGGCGAGTAAGAGATGTGAGGTTAATTAGTAGCAGTCTACTGTGGTGTGAAGGCAAATCGGTACCTGGAACCCAGTTAAAGCCACGATGATCAAAAAGAAGAAACTTCTTCTGTACAGACTCAATTCTGTCCTGGTGTACCGTATATTGAGGAGACCACACACAAAATCCGTATTCCAGAATGAGCCGAACCAGAGAATTATAGAGCAATTTAGTCATATAAGGGTCGAATTTTCCTGCGTTCAGCGTCTTCGGTGTCCACACGACCACGTTTAAATTCATGGTACCAATCTTTGATGGTTGATTTTCCTGGAGAAAAATCTGGGTAATGTTTATCAAGCCAAGTTTTTGCTTCTAGTGCATTTTTTTTCCTATCAAAAAACAGTGCTTAATCAGGACACGAAACTCCTTTTTTTCCATATTGTGGAAAAACCCAAAGGTTGTATCACTTTAAAATTTGTAACATAAAAGCACGTGGTCGCAGAGTTGTAAAATTCTTACACAGAGCTTATGATAATCGACACTATCGATAAAAAAAATTGATGTTTGCTTACTACTGCCCCTATATGTCGGGCCGGGAACTAATTGAGCGGTGTGGTATATACATGGACTGTCGCAAAAGAAACAGGACTGTTAAAAAAAAACAACAAAAAATTAATATTTTTCAAAAGTTATATATTTTTTATTCAAAGTAGTTTCCTTGTGCTTCGATACAGCGTTTAGCCCGGTCAATTAGCATTTCAAATGAGTGTATAAGGTCATTTTTCGGAATGCTCTTGAGAATATCGGTCCTCGCCTTTTGGATAGCTGAAATGTCCTGAAATCAGTGTCCTTTCATGGGCAAATGAAGTTTTCCAAATAGGTAAAAATCACAGGGTGCCAGATCAGGTGAGTAGGGTGAGTGATTAATGGTTATTATGGAGTTTTTTGTCAAAAAATCAATGACAAGCGTCGACCGAGGAGATGGCGCCTTATCCTGCAACAGGCGCCAGGACCCTGCCTCACGGTATTGTGGTCGAACACGACGAATGCGTGATAAAATATGCTTCATAACACCAAGGTAAAACACAGCATTAATCGTTTGGCCAGGTGGGACGAACTCTCGGTGTACAATACCCTCGGAATCGTAAAAACAAATCAGCATTGTCTTTATTTTTGACTTCTGAAGACGACTTTTTTTCGATGATGGCTCGTCTGGATGCTTCCATTCGGTACTTTGACGTTTGGTTTCGGGATCGTATTGAAAGCACCACGTTTCATCACCAGTCACAATCGAATATTTGTAGTTTATGTCCTTTCTCGACTTCTTAATCAAATCCCTGCAATGTTTGATTCGTAGCAATTTTTTCCCTTCATTCAATTTGTGCGGAACAAACTTGGAGCACACCTTCCGTAGACCCAATTTATCTATCAAAATGCGATGAATGGAGGTTTTGGTGATATTTAACTCCATTTCCATGTAACGCAAAGAAGATTTCGGCTCATTCTTAATAAATTCCTGCACTTTTTTTTCAATATTGTTTAGGGTAATCACTGATTTTGGCCGGCCTGACTTCTGATCGTCACAGAGGTCCTCACGACCTTCTTGGAATCGCTTAAACCACTCATGCACATTACTACGGGATAGGCACTGATCACCATAAACTTTTTTCATCATTTGAAATGTTTCAGTGAACGTTTTCCCAAGTTTAAAACAAAATTAAAAATTTAATTTTTTCTCTTTGTTCAAAATGCATTTTACGACCGATGACCAAAAGCTGTACTTTTTGATCAATAACTTCGATTGTAGTTGTCCAATTGTCTTAAAATTTTTTCGAAAAGTCAAAAAGAGATCAAACTTTTTATTTCATATACCCACCAATAGGTGGCGCCACCAAAAACAGTTATATTTAATCTTATATTTTATCTTGTATAATTAGTTTCAAATACTTTATTGTTGAGTTGCGACACATCGAAGCCTGCTGCTTCTTCTTCATTCCGAACCTGCGGCATGCTTGCATTGCTAGGCAACGACAACTGTACACCTGTGCTTTTTTTCTTTCGCCTTGCAACTTCTTCTCTGAAATCAATCGTCTTCAACGTCTGTCCGAAAATTCTGGTAGCTTTTTTTGTTTAATACTTTATGTTAACAACTGTAGCTCGTAAAAATTTTTATATTTCAACCACTGGCTGAATGATTGTAATAAGCTTGATCTACATGTATATATATATATATTATAATCATATATTATATGAGACAGTTCAGTTGGACAGAGTATATAAATCATCCCTCCTGCCCTACATGGTTTTGTACAGGGTTGTTCCACCACGACCAATTTACTGGAGTTAACCACCTTGATATATTAATCATTTTTATTGAAAAGGCAAACTGATGTCATAAACACGGATTTCAGTAAAGCGTTTGATTCTGTAAACCATGAGCTTTTACTCTTGATTGTATAGGTTTCCTATCCATCTTACTTAATTAGACTTTCACCTACTTAAAAGTTAGAATTAAAAATGTACTACTTAGATTGTCTATTTCGCAGTCAGTTCATGTTACTTCCGGTGTACCTCAAGGTAGTCACTTAGGACCTTTATTATTTACCCTTTTTATTAAGGTTTTACCTTCCATTATCTCACATTTTACATGTTTTCATGAAGGCAGATGATGTTAAGCTGATTTTCTCATATACTTATTCCCTTGTTCACAATCTTCTACAAGAAGATTTAAGCGGTATGCAACGTTGGTGTTCGGCCAATCATTTGCATCTCATTTGCGCAAAGTGTATGTTTTATACGTTTAGTCGAACTAGACGTTTGTTATGTAATCCTTTAAATCGCATATCTACAGTGAAAGTCCTTGGCGTTTTATTTGATTGCAAATTGAACTTCAACTTACACATCGCCACTATTATAAATGAAGCCAAGGAAGAACTAGGCTTTATTAAACGTTGGTCGAAAGAATTTGATGATCCTTTCATCACAAGAATCCTTTATGTTTCTCTTGTGCGACCGGTCCTGGAATACTGTTCGTGCAATTGGTGCACCAGGATCGCATTGAGTCCGTTCAGAAAAAATTTGTATTGTATTGTATTACGTCGATTAAATTGGGACCCTAACCTTCGTATTCCAGTTGGATCCTTCATCTTAATCTTCTGTCGTTATTGAATCGTGGAAAAACTTGTGGCGTGGTTTTTCTATTCAAATTAATTAACGGTGAAGTTAATTGGTCTTTTTTATTAGGTCATCTCAATTTTTCTGTTCCTCGTAGAACTAATAGGAATTTTATTCCACTTGCTCTTCCTACGTGCACAACTGACTATGCTTTATACAGCTCGTTTTATGCTTTATGTGTATAACAATCTATACAACGTGTTCTTAAATAAACCCTCTCTTTCTTTTTTAAAGTATTTGGAAATAAGAAAAAATTTACATTACAATTACATTTAACATTAGATAAATTTGAAATAATTAAATTAAATTTAAATTATGAATATAAATTAAAAATTAAAGGTAATATCTGCGGTGTTAAAAATAAATGTATTAAATCATCAAACATTTGTTGAAACGATTGGGAAAACCGCAATCATATCATTTCGATTAGTTAAGCTATAAGTTTTAGTTACTAAGTGTTCAAAAGTTAAGAATTTGGTTTTTATTGTAATAGTTTCAAAAGAGGATTATGAGTTGAAAACTCGATAAACGTCTGTTATAGTCAACACAGAGCATTCGGAAAGTTTTATGCGTAGAGTAGTTAGTAGTATTAGTATTAAGAGAAAGTGGTGTAAAGTTACGACGGTACAGCAAAGTCAATTTGGCTTAATAACAAAGAGGAGTCATTTTCGCAAACTATGAATTTATATAAAAATAAATCTGCAAGCATTGTGCGACGGCGAGTAAGAGATGTGAGGTTAATTAGTAGCAGTCTACTGTGGTGTGAAGGCAAATCGGTACCTGGAACCCAGTTAAAGCCACGATGATCAAAAAGAAGAAACTTCTTCTGTACAGACTCAATTCTGTCCTGGTGTACCGTATATTGAGGAGACCACACACAAAATCCGTATTCCAGAATGAGCCGAACCAGAGAATTATAGAGCAATTTAGTCATATAAGGGTCGAATTTTCCTGCGTTCAGCGTCTTCGGTGTCCACACGACCACGTTTAAATTCATGGTACCAATCTTTGATGGTTGATTTTCCTGGAGAAAAATCTGGGTAATGTTTATCAAGCCAAGTTTTTGCTTCTAGTGCATTTTTTTTCCTATCAAAAAACAGTGCTTAATCAGGACACGAAACTCCTTTTTTTCCATATTGTGGAAAAACCCAAAGGTTGTATCACTTTAAAATTTGTAACATAAAAGCAGGTGGTCGCAGAGTTGTAAAATTCTTACACAGAGCTTATGATAATCGACACTATCGATAAAAAAAATTGATGTTTGCTTACTACTGCCCCTATATGTCGGGCCGGGAACTAATTGAGCGGTGTGGTATATACATGGACTGTCGCAAAAGAAACAGGACTGTTAAAAAAAAACAACAAAAAATTAATATTTTTCAAAAGTTATATATTTTTTATTCAAAGTAGTTTCCTTGTGCTTCGATACAGCGTTTAGCCCGGTCAATTAGCATTTCAAATGAGTGTATAAGGTCATTTTTCGGAATGCTCTTGAGAATATCGGTCCTCGCCTTTTGGATAGCTGAAATGTCCTGAAATCAGTGTCCTTTCATGGGCAAATGAAGTTTTCCAAATAGGTAAAAATCACAGGGTGCCAGATCAGGTGAGTAGGATGAGTGATTAATGGTTATTATGGAGTTTTTTGTCAAAAAATCAATGACAAGCGTCGACCGAGGAGATGGCGCCTTAGCCTGCAACAGGCGCCAGGACCCTGCCTCACGGTATTGTGGTCGAACACGACGAATGCGTGATAAAATATGCTTCATAACACCAAGGTAAAACACAGCATTAATCGTTTGGCCAGGTGGGACGAACTCTCGGTGTACAATACCCTCGGAATCGTAAAAACAAATCAGCATTGTCTTTATTTTTGACTTCTGAAGACGACTTTTTTTCGATGATGGCTCGTCTGGATGCTTCCATTCGGTACTTTGACGTTTGGTTTCGGGATCACAATCGAATATTTGTAGTTTATGTCCTTTCTCGACTTCTTAATCAAATCCCTGCAATGTTTGATTCGTAGCAATTTTTTCCCTTCATTCAATTTGTGCGGAACAAACTTGGAGCACACCTTCCGTAGACCCAATTTATCTATCAAAATGCGATGAATGGAGGTTTTGGTGATATTTAACTCCATTTCCATGTAACGCAAAGAAGATTTCGGCTCATTCTTAATAAATTCCTGCACTTTTTTTTCAATATTGTTTAGGGTAATCACTGATTTTGGCCGGCCTGACTTCTGATCGTCACAGAGGTCCTCACGACCTTCTTGGAATCGCTTAAACCACTCATGCACATTACTACGGGATAGGCACTGATCACCATAAACTTTTTTCATCATTTGAAATGTTTCAGTGAACGTTTTCCCAAGTTTAAAACAAAATTAAAAATTTAATTTTTTCTCTTTGTTCAAAATGCATTTTACGACCGATGACCAAAAGCTGTACTTTTTGATCAATAACTTCGATTGTAGTTGTCCAATTGTCTTAAAATTTTTTCGAAAAGTCAAAAAGAGATCAAACTTTTTATTTCATATACCCACCAATAGGTGGCGCCACCAAAAACAGTTATATTTAATCTTATATTTTATCTTGTATAATTAGTTTCAAATACTTTATTGTTGAGTTGCGACACATCGAAGCCTGCTGCTTCTTCTTCATTCCGAACCTGCGGCATGCTTGCATTGCTAGGCAACGACAACTGTACACCTGTGCTTTTTTTTCTTTCGCCTTGCAACTTCTTCTCTGAAATCAATCGTCTTCAACGTCTGTCCGAAAATTCTGGTAGCTTTTTTTGTTTAATACTTTATGTTAACAACTGTAGTTCGTAAAAATTTTTATATTTCAACCACTGGCTGAATGATTGTAATAAGCTTGATCTACATGTATATATATATATTATAATCATATATTATATGAGACAGTTCAGTTGGACAGAGTTGGCCACTTGAGAATATTGGAAACAAATGAAGAAAAATCCCATTTGACAATTGCGTTCAGATACTGACTAAGCCTATAACTCAGAACCATCAGCTTCAAATTTATATCATAGAGGATATATATATGTTACAGATGCTAAATCTAAGTAAAATGTCGCTATCTTCGATCAAATTGTTTCAACACGTCAGGCGACCCCCAAGTTGAATGCTGGAACTGCGAAGAACTGTGAGTCTACTCAAATTATTGAGCCGCAGTATGCCTATTGCTTGGTCGCATAGCCAAAAGCTGCCAAAAGGGTGCAACCAACAACATTCGGTGGCATTTGGAAAAATAAAATAAAAAGAATACGAATTGCCCAAGCACGAGGAAGTAAGTTGCAAGGTTCAAGATAGCTACAAGGTATTTAGTTACTTTTATTTTTCTTGTATATATTCTCCAGTCGACTTTGAAAATATCTTTGGATATTATTTTATAAGACACTCGATATCCACGGTTGTACTTATATTTATATAATTTTATCTGTCTCATCATTTAAATTTAAATCCCTTTAAACTTCCTCTAATGCTTATTTTTCTCATACAATGGGCCTTATTCCATAAAATATTGGTGGTTAGCCAATTATTTTCCTTTTAATTGCTTTAAATGCATATTTACGACTTTTAGTCGCTCTAAGCCTTTTCATTGCACTCATACCATTGATAACCTTACATAAGAACGTATATTTACTCTTAAACAGTTTTGTTAACAACAAGTTTAACTTACATATTCTATCCATTGTTAATGCTGCAAAATTAGCATTTAGCGTTGGTCGAAGAAAATGACTTTAACTAAGTTGCTTTATGTATGATATAATTTATACGTCTATTCTTAAATGCTGCTTATGTACATGGTACCCTCAATAGTGAATTTGAATGTATATTGTATGTGAAATTTATGAAAGGATGATGCATATTTTATAAGGCCTTTAAGGCATAACAATACGTGTAAGAGGCTAATGGCGTCTTGCAAAAGCTAATTCGATATAGCCATGTCTGTATGTCTGCTTATTCACATGAACGCATGGATATCAGAGACTATTAGAGCTAGACGCACCAAATTTGGTGTATATACGGTCGCTAAATTTTTGAACAAACCTTTAATAAAGTCAATTTTCTTATCGACATCAAGTCGCCGATTTATTAGAATACGTTAGAGCATCACCCTCACCTAAGATTTCAATTTTGTACATTCACTCAGGGATATAGTATATGGACCTAGGCCATATAACTCTCAGTTTCTTTTGAGTCGTTGCAACTCTGTAAATATTTGTTCCCTCATCATTGGTTGACAAAGGAAAGAACAACAACCAAACTTCGCGTTGCCTGTTGCGCTTACTGAAGACATTGGTAGGATGCATAGTTGCGTTAGACTTACATCTCCATAACAATCTTTACATTGCATTCTGTGCCCAGATTCAACTGCGGCTTAACTAAGTGTACATACACTGTTGTTAAACAGTGTTACATATACACAAACCAGACTTGATCGTTTGACAACAAATTCGCTGTTAGTACCAACTGCAGGCGCTGGGACGCGACACCAGAACCGCCACAGTACTCCCTGTCCAGTGACTGCGTCACAAATTGGAAAATCGTACAAGTTTCTTAAATGTACATGGCGTGGAATTGGTTCGCTGTTGCTGCATGTTGTCGTCATCCTTAAAGATGAAAGCGGGCTTGAGACAATATATAGATACTTAAATTTTTTTGTGCTGATTTTCAGTACGTAATCTCTGTCAGTTTGACGTCAAACAATTTCATTAGGCGCTGAATAAGATGGTTCAAGAGGTTGCATAACGGAATCGGTCCGAATAAAAACGTGAGAGCACTGCTCAATTCCCTTCATCAAGAATATCTTAGTATGATGCGATGTCTGCGTTGGCCGTATTTCACGCTTATGCTCTCGGAATCCTGACAGAAATGTCATATCTAGAAAGTCAAAGAATTGGTTTGGTAAGCGAAGTAGAGGTGGAGAACTATCGATAGTGGGCGCCATCGATAACCGACGATAGTTAATTTTGAACCATCAATAGTAGTCGATATTATCGTCCGACATACAAATATTTATAAGAGTAAATGTCAATGCATAATGTGTCGCATTAAGAATTATAATCAAATAACAGTCAAATTTAATAGTTTATCTTTAAGGAAATGCCCATATACTTTATTTTAACCAAAAGTTTTGGTTTAAAAACAAAAGTATGTTTACATGTTCTTCCTTTAGCCGGGTTCGCCTTTCGGAGACAATTTGACCCGCCTTGCTAAACACTCTTTCTGATTCCACGGACGTAGTGGGGATGCATAACTACTTGAAGAATAGGCCCTTAATTGCCGGAAAATCGGTTTGACCCAATAGAAACTGTTCCACGGTGTTTCTTGTAGTAAACAATACTCGGTGCCCTCTTGAGCCAATTTAAATTTTTCATTTGCAATAGTACTGTGCTTAAAAAATCTAACAATTGATTTACTTTTAATAAATAAATCTTGAATCACTACGTCATCAACTTTTAAACCATCTTGCACCCCTACGTTGATTGTGTGCGCAAAGCATGGCAGATTGCGAATTTGTAATATCTCGCATGCTTTAAGCATGGAGCTGGCATTATCCGTTAAAATACACACCGTTTTATTTAGTATGTTAATATTTCACGCAATGTGTCTGCAATATTTTGCGAACAGTGATTTGTTGTGGCTAAAAGTTTCTTCGTAGCCAAGGAAGCCGTTTTTAATTCGTAATTATATACGAAGTGTCCCGTAACTGTCAAAAAACTAGCATAAGCCCTCGATGTCCACAAATCACAAGTAATTGATATATCGGACACATTTTCAAGTACTACTGATAGATTGGCTGAAGTTTCTTTATACAAATTCACCATTAGCACATCACGCAAGTGTGTCTTGCTTGGCAGTTTTTATCGAGGATCCAATACCTGTGTGTATTTCACAAATCCTTCATTTTTTACAATATTGTAGGGGTGCACATCCTTAGCAACCATATCAGTTAACGCTTTGTCGATGTCACTCTTCCGTTTGGAATTCGAGTCATACAAAAAGACTCTCTTAAAATAGGACGCTACAGAGTGCATACTACATCTGGAACTGCTGCTTGTAGATGCAGTGGTGTTTATGTCTGCAAGTACAGCTAGTGTGCTTGAATCGGGTCTATTAATTTCAAAGCCAGGATGGAACCTTTTTAAATGATCGTGTAAGTTCGACGTATTGCCGCTTGTCTTGTACTCTTTTCCGCAGTCAAGGCATTTCGCTAGCTTTTTGTCGTCGGACCTTTTAAAATACTTCCACACTTATGAAATTGTAATCTTCTTTTTTGTACTTTGCCTGTCAGGCACAACATCTTTCTCCGAGTCTGTACTGGTGCATTCACACTCCTGGTTGTCCATACTTGCCACACTAAGTGTGGGGGACATCCGACGTTTACCTTAAATTCGACACATTATTGATCAAAATACTTATGTATAATACATTAAACATACCTTTTTGTAAAAAGCGATCCATATATATTTGTTTTTTCTTGATTTGCTGACGATTTGACACAAGGCACACAACAAGCGCGAATTATATTTTATTAGAGATGTGAGACTCCAGCTATCGACGACACCATCGAAATTGGTTCGAAAGTCACTGCTGTTATCGATTGTATATCGATAGCGCCAAACAATCGATAGTGTCGATAGCGTAATCGATAGTTCTCCACCTCTACTCAGAGCTTTAAAAAGCTAGATACATCAAATTTTTTTTTCTTTATTACAATGAGCAGATTAAGTTTATTTAAAACTTTGACATTTTCTTCTCAAACATGACATTTAAGCACATTTTTTATCTGATGATTTTTTGTCTTAAAAAATTTTGTAACGTACAGATAATATTCAAATTAGTTGTTTAATCAATTTATCATGATGCTTGACTTTTTACTTGTTATAAATTCTAAATTTTTATAGCCAATAACTTATTCAAAAAAAAACTTTATTAAATTATAGTTTGTCCCTCTTTTAAAACAAAACTAACAAATGTCATCTTTTCAATGTCTCCAAAATGTCGCAGTTAGGTACCCTGATATATTACCCTGACCTTTGTGAAGCAATATTAATTTTTCAATCGCACGATCAGTTAATTATTTCCTGATCATGTTCCTGGCCGAAAAAAAACAACAAAGTTGTTTTAAAAAAAGCTGGTTTTTTCTGACAGGTGACAACAATTTTCGTTTGTGCACTCACGCTTTCTAATCAGTAACTTATACACCGACAATATATGTATATCTAATGTAAAATGAACCACATATATGCAAATTTATGTGAAAATCACATACTTCGCAGTGAATCATGTAGATAATCTTCATATGAATTTAATTGCTTGTATGGATATGAAAGGTTAACTGTAAGCTTTGTAAGCCATTTTAAGCCTTACTTTAATAACTATGAATTCTTCTTCGTTCACTAAAAAGATGGAATGAAAATGGTTAGATTTTCTTAATTTGAACAAAGTTTATTTGATACGTGCGTCCAGATTAGTCCAAAGCTTTGAGCTTGGATCCTAAAACTTCAATTAAAGATTTTTTTTTTTTGTTTTTTACTTTGCATTATTTATTGGATCTTCTCTTACGAGACTAACAATAATTTTACAAATCTTACAAAACTATATTAATTAACAATTACAATTAAAAACCGTGTTAGATCTCGTGCAAGCTGATTTGGATGGGCAGAGAGCTTTATGAGGTACTTTTCTTTTATCTGGACTACGACGTCTCTGACTGGAGGGATGTTTAGGTCTCTATAAATGTATTCGTTCCGAACGTACCACGGTGCCCCAGTGATCGTTTTCAGAATTTTTGATTGAGCCGTTTGGATGATATCAATACTCTTGCTGCTAGCATTTTCCCAGAGCTGGGAGCCGTAGGTCCAGATCGGTTTTAGGACGGAGTTTTATAGCAGAACCTTATAGTCCAGGCTAAGGGGTGATCGTGCGTTGATAAGCCAATGGAGGCTGTTGGCCCTCAGCTTTAGTTGCGTCCTTTTAGCTTCAATGTGCCTGCGCCAGGTGAGGCGTCTGTCAAGGTGTACGCCAAGATACGTTTCTTCGTTTGCTTTTGGGATTACAGAATTGTATAGTGTAACTGTAGGGCAGTCTTGTTTGTTTAAAGTAAACGTAACATGCTTGCATTTTTGTTCATTAATTTTTATTCGCCAGTCAGATAGCCATTTCTCAACAGTCGCCATGTCGCCACATGTCCAGCAAGTTGCGCTGTTGCTCGCAGTGGGCATTTCGGACAACTTAGTATCGCGGTATCATCAGCAAATGTGGATATTAACATTTGGCTACTCGTGGGGATGTCCGCTGTATAAAGGATGTATAGAGTAGGACCAAGAACGCTGCGTTAAGGAACTCCAGCTTTTATGATATGCTCAACTGACATGGCGGCGTTGCATCTCACTGAAAATGCTTTGTTGTAGAGGTACGACTTTAGCAGATTGTGTGTGCAACTAGGGAGCATTTATTTTTATTTTATACATCAGTCCATCAAGCCAGACTCTGTCAAAGGCTTGGGCCACGTCCAAAAATATCGCACAACAGTACTCCCGATATTCAAATACAGTACGAATATTAGATGTTATTCGGTTTACCTGCTCGATGGTTCCATGTTTTCCGCGGAAACCAAATTGATGTGCGGGGATTATATTGTGGTTATTCAGATATGAGATAATGTATGTTAGGAGACATTTTTCGAGAAGTTTTGATAAGCATGATAGTAGGCTTATGAGCCTATATGATGCGGGGACCGTGTGATCTTTTCCAGGCTTAGGTATCATTATAATGACAGATTTTTTCCATCTGTCTGGAAAATGTCCAAGTCTGGTTATCGCATTAAACAGTTGGCAGATGGTACAGACTGCGCAGTGAGGTAGTTCAATAATCATCTTCGGGGTTATTAGGTCGCATCCTGGTGACTTTTTCGTTTGGAGTTGTTTTTTAATGATTTTAACAATCTCTTGCGGTCTGAATATAATTGGAGAATACGACAGTTGGTTTTCGTCTGCTAGCTGCGGTAATGTGAATGCGTTCGTTGCAGGGTTTGGTTCAAATACATTTTGAAGAAGCATGGCGAAAGTGGATGCTCTGTCTTCGTCACTGCGTGCCCACTCGCCTGCCGAGTTTTTTTATTGGCATAACTGTTTCTACCGGTTTGCGGATGGCGATCTGTGAGATTGCCATTTTCGTCTTAAACGACGCTTCTCTAGAACGAGCTGCTCTATTTGTGCTTTCGTCTTTTTTATCTTTGGCGGTGCGTTTGTAGACTGTGGTGTTGCATTACGTGCCCACTCGCCTGCCGAGTTTTTTATTGGCATAACTGTTTCTACCGGTTTGCGGATGGCGATCTGTGAGATTGCCATTTTCGTCTTAAACGACGCTTCTCTAGAACGAGCTGCTCTATTTGTGCTTTCGTCTTTTTTATCTTTGGCGTAGCGTTTGTAGACTGTGGTTCCAGGTGGTGTACAATATGATCTACATCAGCTTTGTCATTGAGCCTTGGAGTTAGTGCGATATAAGAGCTTATATATTTTTTGTATTTAATCCAGTCAGTTCTGTATGATGTTAATCTGCATGACTGCTCCTCAATATGCGGGCGCTGTAGATGATTTAGGAGTACGGGCGAGTGGTCAGATGATAGGTCCGAAAGGGATTCCGCGGAAATCAGATTACGGGGAATATTTTTTGTTATGGAAAAATCAATTAGGTCAGGCACTTTTGGGATCTGTTGGCCAGTAAGTAGGTCTACCCGAGGAAACAAAGTCGAGCTTGTTACTTACAGTAGAGATTGCGTTGCTTTCTTTTTGGGGTCACAAGACGAGATCCCCAGTGCGTGTGCTTGGCGTTGTAGTCGTTCGCCTAGCGTGCTAAAGAAACCCATAAATTCGTCTTCGGATATTGTGAAGCGCGGAGGACAGTACACCGCGGCAAGAGTTAGATTACCACTACACGAGTATATATTAATAGATGTCGCTTGCAGGTAATTTTTGGCAAAATCATTGCGAAAAACGTGTTTAATACGGTTTCTTATTAAGATTCCAGAACCACCAAGATGGAAAACATCTTTGTGATTTGTGCCGAAGAAGGAGTAGCCCTCTATTTGGAAGTTATACTTGCTTGTGAGGTGTGTTTCCGCAAGTAGCATCACGTCGATTTGCTTATCATGGAGAAATTGAGTCAGTTCAAGTTTGTGTCGTGAAACGCCGTTGGCGTTCCACAGTGTCCTATGTAGGGAAGACATTATTTTGATTGTTGTGATACACGCATTTGTATCAAAAGATTTTGATTGCGTATAAGGTCTTGCATAGTCGTGCGCATAAATGTCATGAATTTTTTCATGCTTTCTTGCAGATTGATTATCAACGATTCAATGTTGTTTTGTGGAAAGGCGAAAGCGAAAGGTGGTGTAGGACTTGTGGGTGCGGGGCTAACCAGGCCAGTTTTAAGTGCTCTAGCGAATGGTACGTTTTCATTTGTTTTAGAGGGTATATATGTATTTGCGAGCGTCACGTTTCCATTACATTTTGAGGGTGTAAATGTACTCTGTACACTTTGGGAGTGTAGTGAAGACACTCGTTGATATATCCGGTTTTTTAGTTCCTTGTACACAGGAAAACAGGTAGTTTGCTGAATGATTGCCTCCACAATTACCACACTTTTTGGTGCTGGGGTCGTCTCTATTTTGAGGGCAGTTTACAGAGTTGTGAAGTTCTCCACAAGCTATGCATACAGGGCGAAGCGTACAGTAGGATCTTGTATGGCCGAACTCTTGACAGTTTGCACACTGCACTGGTCCATTGCGCTTATGTGGTTCTTCGACAGTGATAACTGTAGAAACTGCAGTTTATAGATTGGATGCACTTCGTTATTCTTGAGTGCCTTATTATCTGGTTCAAGTTCGACTGTGAACATAGGTTGGGGCTTCTTGTCCTTGTTCCTTCAGAGCCTCTGCGATATCAGCAGGTTTTACATCAGTTTCGATGCCCTTTAGTACCACTTGCAGGCCATTGCTGCTTTTCAGTTGAAACGTAAAGAAGTTTATGTTGGTATCGTTTAGGTATTTGGTCAGCACTCTGTAGTTATCTTCGGTTTTGACTTGCACTTTGGTCTCGTGAATAATTCCTTTGGTTAGGGGAATTATATGAAAATTACCTTTTCCAATCAGGTCTACTATTTTGTTAACGAGAGTATTAGAGCTTTTTTCTCTGATGTATATTGGTGGCGGTTTCGGCTTTTTCCTGATGTCTTTTTCAATATCAGGTTCATCCAGTACATCTGCGAGAATTGCAAATCTGTTACTTTCAGTGGGTGTTTGATTTGAATTACTGCGGTTTATTTTGGGTTGGTTGCCTTTTCTTTTGTGGGCTTAGTTTTCGCTTAATTTGTATATAGCGATCCATACCAGTCTGTATGGCCGAACATTTTTTCGCTGGAAGTACGGTAACATTGCTGACTTAGGAGAAGCAGCGGTTGTGGTCAAAGCGATAGGGCGAGCGGGTAATGTAGTTGCAGTAGTTGTTGTCGTAGCAGTTGTACTCGAGAGAGAAGTTACTATGATGAGTTACCGTTGATGTCGTGTGCACTTGTTGCGGAGTGAGGTTCGGCATGGGGGAAGTACGCATTTTGTTCATTAGCATGGTTTGTTGTTGTTGGAATTGACGGCGAGCAAGATCGCGCTTTGTCGTTTGGTGTCATACTGAGCGTATTGGGTTTGATTGGATTGGGGGTGAGTGACCGCGCTTGGTCAGCAGTAAGCTCGGTGTTATTTACGGTTTGTGAAGAGACAAACGAGAAGTACGCGTTGTTACGTTGCAAAGAGAGCCGGTGTTCGTCTTGCTCACGTTGGCGCGCGGCCCTTATGTCGTTTTGGCTCATTGTTTTTATTATTTTTTATTTTTTTATTAGTTTTCTTTAATTAGTTTAAAGAACTTATATCTTCTAAATACAATACTTAGTTGCACAAAGAAATGAATTTGTACGATTTTCATCGCATTCAGCGTCTCTTTCGCTTCACTGCACAATTAAAACTTTTTGTTATTTTTTATTTATTTTATTCCGGAGCACGATTAAAGAGAAAGGTCTTGTCGCCTCCACGATCGATTCGACTGTTCAATTAAAGATATTCACACTTTTTTTAAGTTCTTTTTGCTTTTTTGTTGATGTTTTTTTTATATTTACAGTTCAATCAATGTTAGCTTCGAAAACGCTTGATTAATTTCAACAATGCTAGGGTTGTTCGTACGACCTTCCGTGCTTACCATAGATGGAGAATAGTTTGGGTGTGCTGACACTTGCCTTCCCCCTCCCCCCTGTCACTCATGTGATCATAAATTAGCTATTTTATTATGGTGCATTGATAGTATTAGTATTATGGTTATCTTGGTGATTTTTTTTTGATGTTTTTTTTTCTTGACTTTTTAAGACGTTTTGTGGTGTTAATTCTCAAATTTCTCTTTGGGTATGCCTCTGAGGTCGTTGCAGTACTTTACAGTTTTCAAGTACTTGACGTAATCTGTAACTTCAACTTTAATTGTATTCGATAATAAGCAGATTTAATTGAGTTCTTGGTTTAATCCCTAAACCCATTCATACATCAAGGAAAAAAGGTGTAGAAAGATTGCATAACAGAGAAAAGTTATCATCTCCGATAAACACATTTGGCTTATTTTCTACTTTTGACTCATTAGAAACCATTTTTTCAATAAATACCGTATTTTCGAATATTATTTGTAAGTTAAATATTGACCATTACCTTGAATTTGTCAATGAGTGAGATGAGAATTTTAAATTTAAATTAGCATGCATCGAAATAGTCTACAATTTTTCAATTAATATTTATCTTAACACGTTGCATATTGTTAATATTGTGCAAAGAGTTTGTTAATTGACTTGTTCTACTTAGTTATTAAAAAATATTTGCGCTAAGCTGCTTTTCTTATCTTTTATTATGTACAGCTGTTTCAATTGTTTCCGGATGTTGACGAATGTCCGTTAGTCAAGTTCCCAGACTTCATTGCTTAACCCTGCGTTCAATGTTAATCACGAGCATGGCCTGTGTTCTCAGTAGTCGACGCTTTACGCCTCCACGTCTTCTCCGTGTCTCTTCTGTCAGTTTTTGCATGTGCGATAAGTGAAGACTTCCTTCTATATCACAGCTTCAGTAATATTTTTTTTTGATGAACAATGAAAGTTTTTGCTATGATATGATTTTTTATATGCAGAGGTTTCATGCATGTGTAATGTAAACTGTCTGTACATGAACACTACTGAGTTACGGTTAGAGATCCTAACCAAAAATCATTATCTCGGTGTTGTTCAGATACAATGACTACTTATAATCTAAAATATCTCTAATGAGGCTGTTTTGACAACTACCGCTAGCGCTATATGTATTTAGATAATTTTAACAATTTTTAGGAAATTATAAAAAATATTTTCAATTAATTATGTTTGCGCTTATGTAGTTTGCTACCTTCATTATCTGTGGTGTACCTTTTAGAACGATCAGATAAAAAACACAGAACATTTTCAAGAAAAAATTGCGTTGCGCGAAGTTTTCGGCAGCGGCGTCGCTGCAGTATGCCTACAAGCGCAAACAGAAGCTTGACTTTAGTATATATGTATATGTCGTAGCTTGGTTTATTGGCTCCTCTTGTGGCATCGTGGCGCGTTTCATGCGTTTCGTCGGCATCGACATGATCTAACTTTCTTTTTTGTTCAGCTTCAATTTCTCACTGACTCTAATTTCGGAATTATGCTCGCACAATACATACACACCGTATTGACACGCGTCTTCTTGATGCCTCTGACTTACGCACTATATTTATTTCGTTCTTATGCATTGTTGGGACGAGGCAGAACAGACAATTTTGTTGGGCTCGCAAAATCAACGTGCTTGTTTGAAATAGAAGGCACAAGTAGGAAAAGGATAGAAGAGAATATTGAAAAAGGCAAACACTAAAACTCTAGTCTCTTTTGGGCTTTACTTATTAGAGATGATACATGATTTTAATTTGACAAAAATGAATATATAATACCAATAATATAAAATAATAATAACGATGCGACACGGCCTTCCTGATCATCACACGTCCTCGTGTGTTACAAAAGTCTTCAAAACAACAAAGCAGATTATGTCAAGTTTAATCTGAAAAGATCATCAAATTAACAGGTTAAATAAACAGTCAATATTTTAGCTTTAATTAACTAACTATTATTATTGTTTTGTTTATTTTTAACTAGTCATCCCAATGGCAGAGAACAGTTCTTAAGTTCTCTAGGTACCCAGTAGACAGATAATTCCCAAAGGCTCCTGCTATTACGTATCCAGGACACTCACCAACATAGGCTCTTACCGCAATGATAGTCACCAGGCAACAAAAAAGTCAACACATTAACTCGTGTACCCATTAAACATTTCGGTTTATCCCAAATGTTTGATGTCTGGAATACCGCATTGAAATCCATTAATGCCATTTTCTAGTTGGAATCCACCCAACTCATCTAAGACGTTTCTTTTAACGTCTTCATTCTCATCACACATGTCGAACTCTTTGGGAATATCTTCTTTTGGCATACTTCTCAGAGCTTCATGCGAGTACTAATAAGTTCGATTTAATTTATTGTCGTCTTTAACTATGGGTAACATATTGAATGGCCTTGCCTCTTATCCAGTTTTCGTTATGCAATTTATTGTACAATTTATTACTAATTGTATTTCGCCTAAAACGTCTTGCCAAGAACGTTGGCCACTTTCGACAGCGGTTAACATGCGCTTTAACAAACTCATAACGCGCTCCACTTGCCCGTTTGCGGACTAGCGCCTGTTGCTATCAAGTGCAATTTTATTTTTTGCATGGAACAAAACTCAGTAAAACTCGTTCCAGTAAATGATCTACCCTGGTCTGCAATGATTCGTGTTGGTACGCCAAATACCGATATTGCTGACTTTACAGCGCCTATACAACGTTCGCTATTGATATTTATAGTGTGGTATAGATAAAGATTTTGCAAGTAATGCAATTATCTACGAATTTACGGACGTACTTTGCCATGTGCTCAAACCAATAAAATTCATTCATTTTGTCCAACGTTTTTCCTAACCGAGATGTACAATAGCCTCATGGACATGATTCACTACAGACCACCTAAAGTATCTAGGGACAACTGGAAGACACCTAGGCTTGCCATTTTTTTGGATTTTGCGAAGAAGCATTTTCGAACGTAATTCGTTAGTTTTTTCCACACTCTCCCCAAGTTCATTATTTAGAATTTTTGTAATGATTGACGATGTCTCTGAACCTTTTTGTTGCTCGGCAAGGAGCCAATTGTCTGTTATTTCAGCCAACAGAACACGCCTATTTTCTGGACTTGCATGAACATGGGCAGGGATTTCAGTTGGTATCGAATTACGTGAAAGGAAATCGACGTGAGCCATTTTGGCTCCCGCTCTGTACTGAATGTCGAAGTCAAACGACTGCATGTTTGCCCACCACCGATGAACTTTCGGTGTGAGATCAATTTTGTTTCTCGTGGCTTTCAGGGAATTGCAACCGGTAAAATCCGTAAAATGTCGGCTATGCAAATAGTGTCGGAAATGTTTCATCAAGTTAAATATGGTATCGAGATTCAGTAGAGGATGTTTGCTTGCTGTAATACTCGATGACACGCGGCTTATTGGCAATTTTATGGAGAAGAATAGCTCCATAACCATCTATACTGGCATCTGTGTGCAGTTCTATAGGATACTGGGGATCAAGTATAAGAAGTATAGGCTCATCTGTCAATGTCTTAATAATTATTTGACGTATTTCCTCATGTTCGGATTTCCATTGGAAAATTCATTATTTCAGAGCACTTAGGCACAAATTGTCGAAAATATGACGCTAGACCTATGAACTGCCTCACTTGGGTAACAGACTGCGGAGGAGGTAAGTTACGCAACGCGTGTGTTTTACCTGGGTTTGGTCGAACTTCACCATCCTTAACCAGAAACCCAAGGTGGTACTCAACGCTTGATTTTAAGAAGGAAAATTAATCGACGTTGAATGAAAAACCAGCCTGCAATAAAATTTTTAGTACCATCTGCAATCTCACAAAGGCTTCTTCTTTTGTTTGAGATGTAATCATCATCCATATACCTGACGACATATGAATGGACAAGGTCACCTAACGCTTTCATTACCGCACGTTGAAACACAGACGGTGCGTTTTTTAACACGAAACGGATGGTCAAAATCTCAAATTGGCCCTATGGAGTAACAAATGCGGTTCGCTCAATTGAATTTGGGGGAATAGGAATTTGGTGGAAACCGCTTGCCATAACTAGACACGAAAAGTACTTAACGCCACGTAGTCTAGAGATTTGGTCGTTAATTAAAGGTAAGGGAAATTTCTCAGATATGGTATTTGCATTTAATTCGAGGTAATCACGCAAAGTCTATCTGAGCCATTCTTTTTTTTAACGACCAGCATTGGGCTGGCAAAGGGAGAACAGCTTGGTCGGATGATATTTGATGCCAATAATTCACTAGTTTTGTGTCTCACAATTTTTTTTTCTTCAATACTAAGCCGATATGGTCGCCTTTGCAAAGTCTTATGAGGATCAATCAAGCATATTTCCAACTTACCAGTTGTGACTCGGCTTTTCGGAAACCCGTCTATAAATGCGTTTGAAAATTCATCTAAAATATCTAACAAACTTGACTTATCTACACCACACACCTCGGTATCAATATTGCCAAGACTGTCACGATCATTCAGAGCAGAATGGGTGTACACAGATTTTGTCTTATATAGTTCAAACGTATCAACTGTTATCTTAACATCAAAGTTCTGAATTAAAATTTCACGGCCAATTATAATATCGTAATTAATGTACCTGTTAAGAACTACATGATAAAGAACTTCAAGAGAATTTCCACTGATAATGACATTTGACATAATTTGTAAAGTGCTTGTTACTGTGTTATTTTCAATACCCTTTAAAACTACAACATTATTGATTGCCCAAGAGTCGCTGACACACAGATTCCTTTACAAGTGAGCACTCGGCTCCTAAATGAAAGCAGAATGCATATGACTCACCAGATGAGATCAGAGTACCAATTGGGTTGGCCACATTACACAAGCTTACACGTTTCTCTTATATTTAATTTTGAGCGGTCGATTCCTGTCGTCCAATATAACCCGATGCAATATGCCCAGGAGCTCCACACTTGTAACAAATAATTACTCTAGTCTTTCCGTCGGAT
Source organism: Hirtodrosophila trivittata (assembly GCA_035045065.1). Lineage (NCBI taxonomy): Eukaryota > Metazoa > Arthropoda > Insecta > Diptera > Drosophilidae > Hirtodrosophila > Hirtodrosophila trivittata. The sequence goes on from JAWNNK010000427.1 coordinate 109,525, forward strand.
GCACGGCTGAATTCGGCTCATGTCATTCCGAAAAGCAAATTTGTGGCAGCCAGTTAGAAGCGCTACCATCCAGTGATTTGCCTAATGCAATAAGCAAAGCCAGAGGCTTTTCTGACAGAATGAGGTCCAACGTGGAGCACCAAGCAGCTGCACTAGCACCAACAGCGTCGGAATTAAAGTTTGGCAGTACGACTGCTTTATTTTCGCCTGGCACTGACGATGCGCTTTTTACTGCATTTATGACTTCGACCAAATTGCGATGCTGCGTTTTCAAAAGTTTGCACAAACGGTCGTCGGAAATGGCTTGGTGTGGAGGTGATTCCACTTCTGATGTCGTAGCTTAGTTTATTGGCTCCACTAGCTCTTCCTCTTGTGGCATTGTGGCGCGTACCTTGCGTTGTCTCGGCAATGACATGATCTAACTTCTTTTGTTCAGCTTCAATTTCTCACTGACTCTAATTTCGCAATTATGTTCGCACAATACATACACACCGTATTGACACGCGTTTTCTTGACGCCTCTGAGTTACGCACTATATTTCTCTCGTTCTAATGCATTGTTGGGCCGAGGCTACGCAGAACAGACAACTCTGTTGGGCTCGCAAAATCCATGTGCTCGTTCGAAACAGAAGGCATTTATAGCATTTATATTTGTTTGTGTCGTAATTTAGGGTTGTTCTTTCTCTTAAGGTCTATTAGGATTCTTTTTAGATACGAAATTGTCACTACCGCTGTAATTTGACGTGTGTTGCAAGCAAAGTGTGTATCAAAAAATTGTCGTTAATTTTCTAACGTGTCCTGGAGCTTAAATTTAATATATTTTTAATACAAGTGAGTGTTGAAAGTGCATCATAACTTATCATAGCATCTTTTACTTGATTAGCTTGTATGCTTTGGAGAACGAAATATGTTGACCTGTAAAAATAGATCTACGTTGGCTATGTAATGCCCTATACGGTTGTTTATGTTTCATGTGTTCGTAAAGAGGAATTAGTATTGGGTAACGTATGTGTACCCAATTGATTTTTTGAATAGCAAGAATTTGTTTGAATCTGTTATTTATTCTTAGGGTTCTTTGTTTTCAAATGATCTTCATTTCTTTTTTAAAGCAACATTTTAAAATTGACATTTATTACTGTCCATCAGTTTACGGAACGCTTTGGTCTCTGAAACTATAAGACCTAGAAACAAATAGTTATATGTACATGGTCCTGCATAGTCAAGTTAGTTTTATGTTTTAAAATGTCCACCGTTGAAGTCGAATAATTGGAAAACAAAAATCTAAAACTTCGATTCCGTCGGACTGTGTCTTTAATATAAGCCTCAGGATCTTTTGAATTTAACGCAAATCTTTCATTACAGAAATAACACGCAAGAGGTTGAGGAAGGCTTCACCTTCGAAAGCAGCCAACAAAAAGAGATCTACATTTAAAAATTAACAGCATAAATAACGGTACATACAAATAAACTGTCTATCTGCAATAATGGCGCAGTCAAAAGTTATACTGAAGATTCTCTTCTCACTATGCGTATGGTCGTTTGTCATAATTGGGCTGTTCAAGATGCATGGTACAAATATAGCGCCTCAGGATTCTCGTCAAAAGCGACAGGAATATCAGCTGCCACTAAGCGGTCTCAGTTTGCTGCAAAAAGACATACTGCACTATGCGGAACCTACATCGACTACAACCGATCACTATTATCCCAGCGAAATTCTTGTAGACAATCGCACAGGTTTGGATCACATCGCAACAGTTTCCTTATAAGTTCTTTAAACTGTGTATTTCATTCTTGTTGCTCTTTAAACTCAGTAGTGGACGATGATCAACTGGTGCGCGACGTCGAGGCTAGGATCCCATCTTTGCCGATTGCCTACTGGAGCAAAAACAAGAACTTCCTGCAGCAAAAATCATCGACATGTGCTAAGTACCCTTCTATCTTTGAACTGGAGTTCAACAACATCTATTGGCAAACACTAAGAACTTCCAATGGGACATTTCAGCTATTTGGTGCGTACTACGACATCAGACGAACTTCACTGCTGGGACCAACGGTGCGAATTCTAGGCATGATCGATCGTATTGAGCCAAAGGTTATAACATTCTGTCAGTTGTGGTTTGACGGGCAGAAGGAGCCATTCATTGTTAAAACATTCGAATACAAATATATTTGGTACAACAAATGGGGAAATTACAAACAGGGCATCTATCAGCCCTATTTAATTGCCTGTCAAATACCGAAGCCATTTCACAGTGTTGTGCCTAGCTCAGTATCCATGGTAGAAAAAGAGTGCGATACGTCTACGAATAACTTGCGTGTCATATACAATCGACCGTCAGATGATCAGAAAAAAGGATTCGCTGTCTGCGTCAAAGGGCTAGATTTTCTGTACGATGATTTAAGTGTACGGCTGATCGAGTGGATTGAATTGCTCAACATATTAGGTGCCGATAAGATATACTTTTATAACCTACAGGTGCATCCTAACATTACCAAGGTTCTCAGCCATTACGAGCAAGGTGGCAAAGTGCAGGTAATACCATTAACATTGCCCGGTGGGCAGCCAAATGTACCCGGCTTCCAGCATCTCTATTTAACAAAGAAAACCAACCACAAGCGACAGAATGAGGTGATACCCTATAACGACTGTCTTTATAAGAACCTCTATCTGTACAATTACATTGCTTTACTGGATATTGACGAAGTGATCATGCCCAAAGGCGATTCCGTATTGTGGTCAGAGCTGATGCATAAAGTTCGCATGGAGTCACTTAAAATAAAACCAGATGGATACCATAGTTACAATTTCCGAAATGTATATTTCCTGGACGATCAAAAGCACGAACACGGCTGGCACAAGGACATACCCAAGTATATGCATATGCTACAGCATGTACATCGCGCAAAGAATTACACAAAGCCTAATCAGTATGTAAAATGCTTCCATGATCCGGAGCGCGTACTCACTCTTCACAATCATTTCCCGCTAAGCTGCTTAGGTGGTGTTTGCAAATCATACCCGGCCGATACACAGGATGCTCAACTGCAGCATTATCGTGCCGACTGCGTTAAGACGCTCAAGAAGAGCTGTGAAGAATATCGGGAGCACTCTGTTCAAGACATAACTATATGGAAATATAAAGATGAGCTCATTCGACGTACCATAAAAACGTTAGAGACGCTAAGTTTTTTCAGGCGCACCAGTGGTTCTATGCTTGACGGCAGCAGCAGTGGCCCCGCCAGTAGTGTAATTACACACTCAACGGAACGGTGATTTCCAGTTTCCCTCGGCGGGACCTTGTTAATTGCGAGCGTGTTCGTATAGCCCAGCGAACAATATTCTATATAGTAAAAGACAGAAAGAGAAATATTTATCTATCTTAATTAAAATCGTATTTAGTCCCGCAACCGAGATCAACGTAAAACCCCGTCCCTAATATGGCTTAGTTTTTTTATTCAATCTATATTTTAGAAAAATTCTGTTACTATTACGTATCTTTTATATTAAGAGTATTATGTATTTTGTAATCGTTAATTTCTAAGAAAACCCTACTAAATTAATTAAATTAAAGAATTAATTAAAGGCTAGTGTAAGATGAAGATGAAGTTACTTTAGAAATAGTGCCTTCTATTTTAAATTTTAGTATGAATATTTGAAGGATATAACTATTAAGTAGTTTCGCTGCACGGGCTTTGTACCGTAAAGCAAAATGTTTGATAAAAATGACCTTCAATTTGCAAGCCACATTGTATAGGTACAAAAATGAGTAAAGAATACCGACGTCTTTTTTGAAATCTTTGCAGATTTTCATTATACCCTCAACACATTAAAAATGGATCTAAAATGTTTATTGAAGTTAAGAAAGAAAGATTATGTAACTGGCAAAACGCAGCATATTTGGACCTATAAAGTGAGTATATTCTTTATGACAATCGCTAGTAAATATGTTTGCTCGTTATCCTCATTTTTAAATACTTTTCTTAAAGCACATGACCGTATGGTCAGCGTCTAATGGGTCAGTTTGCGTGCTCAATTAGGTACACCCATGTACCCGTTTGACAATAAACACTCCTGGGTGTGACCAAGTTTGTTACCACTTCAAGTAGCTTAGATTTTGATTCAATCTGTCTGTTAGAAAATTTCTGTTACTATTACTGCAATGAAAATTTTATTCTTAAGGTTCTCGTTCTTATATACTTACCACCCTTGTTATCAAAGGTTTTCACAACAAAAAGCAGACTGAAATCATTTACACAGATTTCAGCAAGGCTTTTGATTCTGTTAACCACTATCCCTTGCTTAAAACTTAGCGTTATGGGATTGCTACTCAGCTTTCTAATGTGGATTACGAATACCTTACTTGTAGAACCCAAAAAGTTATTTTTAAAACCTCATTATCGAAGCCTGTCTTTGTTATCTCTGGTGTACCCCAAGATAGCCATCTCGATACTTTACTTTTGAATCTATTTATTAACGATCTTCCGGCTATTTTTCTTCTTTCCTATGTACTTGTGAACGCTGATGATGTGAAGCTGAGCTTATCATATAATGACAACAACTCTTCTTACTAATTGCA
>JAWNNK010000428.1:0-16162 GCA_035045065.1 Hirtodrosophila trivittata
ATTAACTTTTTAGAAGTTTAAAATTTAAAGATGTTCTTTATTTCGCGTTCATCTTACGACTAATTTTATAATTGGTTCTGATTCTTAACCTAGCTATGGGTTGGTGGCAGCGACGCTGACTTTGAGAGCAGCGACACTGACGTTGGTGGTCGATTATGCTTAGTTGACAAATTATTTGTTTATGTTATTGAACTCTTATGCGTTGGTGGTCGATTATGCTGAGTTGACAAGTTTAGGTGTGTATGCTATTGACCCTTATGTCAATAGTGTGGTCTGAAGCAACACAGTCGTGTGACGGATGTTATTCTGTTTATCACAGCAACTTAGTTGTTAGCCGTTGCAACAATTGTTGCGAAGATAAACAATAATGTGGCAGTGGTTAACTTATATGTTCGATTGTGCGAAATTGAGGAATGTGAATTTGAAGAATTTATGCGGCAGCAAGCAAAATATAATAGCGAATAACATATTATTGGGTAGGATGGGGGAGTGAGAAGCCAAGGCAAAGTGTCTGATTGCTTTCAACTTGGTGACTGCCAGCATGATCCTTGTGCTTTCTTTCTTCAAGTTGACGCACTACCTCCACGTGGTTCCTCCTGGATTACCACTCAATACCCATTGGGTGGTAAACTAAAGCGCACGGCGGGTTCCGTAAGCCTTTAAAATAGGTTTTGGCGTAGGACTTGAGATCCACCCATGGAAAAAACTCACTCAGTGAATGGACAAACAACGTTACCGACCACCGCAAACGAAAATAGGACTGTGATTTGAGAGTATGCACTTGGAATGTACGTACACTGTACAGATCCGGTGCTTCTCAACAGTTAACAGATACCGTCAAAAAGTGCAAGATAATACCGTTATCCAGGAAATGCGATGGACGGGACAGGGCTGCAAGAAGAGGAACATATATTACAGCTGTCATCCAGAAAGGCATAAAGTTAGTTGTGGATTTGTTGTGGGAACCAGACTCCGAAAACGTGTATCTCACCTTGTGCCAATAAATGAGAGAATTGCAACGATCCGGATTACTACCAAATTCTTAAACATCAGCCTGATCTGCGCGCATGCCCAACGCAGGACAAAGACGATGGCATGAAGGACGCCTTCTACGCGGTGATTGACCGTGTATACGGTCGCTGTCCAACTCATGACATTAATATTCTACTTGGAGACTTTAATGCCAGGATTCGGCGGGAAGGTGTCTTTGGTGCAACCTTCGGGCACCATAGCCTACATGATGCCACCTCGAGCAATGGTCTTAGGTTAATAGGCTTTGCAGCGGCGTACAACATGGCAGTACGTAGTACAGGATTTCGTCATCTGGATGTACACAAGGTATGCTGGTTGTCCCCTAATCGACTGACGCGTAATCAGATTGATCATGTTGTGATCCATGCAAGGCATGCATCTAACATACTTGACGTGCGAGCTTGTCGGGCTCCCAACTTAGACTCTGATCATTACCTTGTCGCAGCTAAGGTTTGCGCACGGCTATGTGTTGCGAAAGTAGCACGTCGAAGTATGTCAAGAAAGCTGGACATCGGAAGGCTGCAATCACAATGGACGAAGGATGCATTCTCCACGCGACTCTCTGACCTACTATGCCAAACAATCTCGAGGCCTGAAAATGCTAGTGATATGTGGGCGCAAATATCGCACTCTCCATTGCCCCCCATCCATGGTACAACCAAGACTGCCGGGAAGCAACTAGAGATATGGACGCGTCGTATAGGCAAACACTTCAATCTGGTGCTACCCGGACAGTAGTAGACGCATGAAAAGAGAATTAGAATGGCTAGATTATGAGAGAATCGAGTGTAGCAGAAGCAGGAATGATGCCCGTGACTTTTAATAGAGGGTAAAGCGCCTTACTCAAGGTTATAGAGCTAGGGGGTTCGCCTGCAGAGACGATGACGGAAATCTGGTCACAGATGCAAGGGTCATGTTAAGGTTATGGAGGGATCACTTCTCAAGTCTTTTGGAGGGCGATGACTTCAATGCTAATTCGGGAGAAAGTGATCCACAAACCCCAATCAACGACGATGTCAATATAGCGATTCCTAGCTATGCTGATGTCGAGGCCGCAATACAGCGGCTGAAGAACAATAAAGCTGCAGGTGCTGATGGCTTGTCAGCTGAATTGTTCAAGGCTCCTATGCGATATATGGCTAGTGGAGAGCATACCTGTTGATTGGAACCTTAGCTTGATCTGTCCTGTCCTGAAGAAGGCTGAAGCCACGCTGCGGGCAAACTACCGTGGCATCAGTCTACTGCCAGTCGCAGATAAGGTTCTGACGAGCGTACTGTATGAAAGGTTGAAACCATTTGCAAAGGCACTGATTGGACCTTATCAGTGCGGTTTCAGATCTGGTAGGTCCACCATTGACCAAATATTCACACTGCGCCAAATTCTGGAGAAGTCCCACGAGAGCCAGATGGACACCCACCACCTTTTTGTCGACTACAAGGCCGCTTTTGATAGCCCACAACGAGATCACCTGTACGCCGCCATGTCTGAGCTTGGTATTCCTGCGAAGCTAATACGGCTTTGCAGAGTGACATTGAGCAACACCAGTAGCTCTTTCAAGGTAGGAAATGACCCTTCTGAAGCCTTTAATGCCAAGCGTGGTCTCAGACAAGGTGACTCGCTGTCTTGTATGCTTTTCAATCTACTGATGGAAAATATTATAAGAAAAGCTGACGTTCCACGGACTGGCACAGATGTGTCGAGCTGCTTGAATATGCCGATGATATTGATATTATTGTCTCAAACGGAATGTAACCGGAGCTTTTGGTGCTATTGAAAGGAAATCGGCTAAAATAGGACTTCGTATGAGCATGGGGAAAACAAAGCTTATGGCGTGCTCCAGCAGAGAATCGCGGCGCCTCGATTCTCAATTGGTTGCAGGGAGCTGTAGCTTTGACGCCGCGAAAGAGTTTGTATACCTTGGCTCCACCATGACAGGCAAAAACAATGTAAGCCTTAAAATTAAACGAAGAATTACATCTGCCAACCGGTGCTACTTTGGACTCAGTAGGCAAATGAACAGCAGAGGCCTCACTCGCCGGACAAAAATAACGCTCTACAAGACGCTCATCCTTCCGGTACTTCTGTATGTTTGAGAGAAAAATTCTTCGTAAGATGTTCGGTCCGATATATGTTAGTGGTACATATCGTATCAGATGGAACCACAAGCTGTTTGCGCTCTACGAGGACATTGATGTGGTTAAGCGAATTCACATTATGAGACTTCGTTGGCTGGGTCATATTGCTCGAATGGATGAACAAGCTCCAGCTCGTAAGGTATTTGTTGCGGTAGTTGTTGGACAACGAAGAAGGGGAAGACCCCGGCTGCGGTGGCAAAACCAAGTGACGGAAGCCCTGGCGTCACATGTTATTATCAACTGGAGAAGACGCGCACAGAGCAGGAGCGCGTGGAGGGAGATTGTGGATCAGGCTGTACCCCGTTAGATGTGTAAATGCCAACTAGTTATAATAATAATAACATATTATTTAAATACCTCATAATATTGTAGATGTACTTTGGTCATGATTTTGTTTCTTTTTTCACAAATTTGATATAAAATAAAGCTATATAAGTTACATATTTTTAATAAAACAAGGAATGATTTTAAATTAAACTTGCCGTTATTAAGCTATTAATTTAATATTAAGTCGTTCGAAAATGCCCTTCAGATTTCTTGCTATTTATTCAATCATTCATAAAAAAAATATAAAATCATTGCTTCAAATATGCACCGTTTTGTTTAATAATTTGATGCCATTTAGAAAACAATTTCATTATGCATTTCTCATAGCAGTCAATTTTCACAAGCCTAGCTTAGTATTGCCAAGAGCATTTGCATGGGCAAAAGAGGTGGTAATCACTTGGTGCCAGGTCCGGACTATACGGTGGATGCGGTAGGACATCCCATCCGTGCTCCCGTAGCTTTTGGCAGGTCTTGTCGTGTGAATCCTGGCGTTGTCCTGGTGGAACATGACAATTGTGCAATTCTGGCCTTCAGTCAGTCTAGTTGCTGGCAACAGAAATCTGAATTGAGCGTTTGACCTTAGTTGGGCAGATCGTAGTTTCCTTCCATTTTTCATCACCCACACATCGATCTATTTTGCAGTCTAGTTCTTCAAGCGCTGTATTTCTTCCAATCTGCAACGTCTCTTTTCTAACAAGACACTTTCACCAGCTCTGAATCACAGAAACTATTTTTCTGCAGTTCAAATCAATAAAGTTCCATCCCCCAAAATATCATTAATCTTTCTAAACGATTTCTTAACGTAGCTGTGTATCCTTGCACAAAGTAAAATTTCAAAACAGTAATTTTTCAAAAACAATTCCAATTTTTCTCATCTATAACTTGGGAACGCAAAATGCAAACTAATCAAACATATAGTCATTTTGGACGAAATGTCAAGTCCTTTTAAAAAAAGTAAAGTACTGCCTCATACGAGTTGTGTAGCACTTGGTTCATTGCCGCGAAATTCGGATAGCAACAACACGGAGGGGCGTTTCCAGCCGACCTATTATATGAGACTATAGACTATAGACGGCAAAAATGTACCTACGAGGAGCCATATCAAAGAGAGTGGGGAGTAAAGTAGGTGGAACAACACTTTCTACGAGACAGGAAAATGTTTATTTTTATGGTAAGTGGCTAAGGCCATACCACCAATAGTCGAGAACCAACAATTGGAGCAATCGGTGTCAGCAGTGGTGTAAGTAGAGGAGAACGGCTTGGCATAATTACAAGGACAAGGAGATAAAGACTGGATAAGGGATACATCTAATATACTGGGCGTAGAATTAAAAATGTACGATGGAGACGAAGGAAGTAGTAAGTGCGCAGTTACAGGATAAGCTACTTCTGGATGATGGTTGCTAAGCAATTTAACACTTGAGTCAAAACGCTAGACAGATATTTCACCTGACAGATCGTCAGGCATGCTCTCCAAAAGCCATATTTAGCAGATGAGTTGATGCATGCACCGTACCAATTCATCGTCGCCAGTCTTGAACAACTCAAAGACAAAAGCGTCAGCTCATATGCATTTATTGTGCTTTGGTAGGCGGCGTGTTTGCATTCGTAGCTTCACTAGCGCCGGAGTCCAATTACTTCTTCCCTTGCGGGTTGAAGGGAGTGAGAAATATGAGCCCAAATATCACTAATGTTTTCAAGCATTCGAGGGTGTTGGCGTAGCAGTTCAAAGAGTCGAGAAGAGAATACATCGTTTGTAAGTTGTGCAGGTTCATCATGATCAGCTTTTCTGACAAACCTCAATGTGAAATTATAGGTACACATAGCCGTGTGCGTACCTTAGATACAACAAGGTAGTGGTCAGAGTCGATGCTGGGACGATTGCACGTCATATATGCTAGATACATGCCATGTGTTAATCACAACATGATCCTTCTGATCCTCCTTCCAGGTCAGTCGATCCGGAGACAACCAGGACGCCTCATTTAAATTCAGATAATGGAATCCGGTACTAAACACCACCATCTTGTGCGCTGCAACAAAGCTAATTAATCTGAGACCATTGTTCGAAGTGGTCTCATGTTGACTAAATCGCCCGACAGTTGCACCAAAGATCCTTTCTCGCCCAGCCTTGGCAATAAAGTCTTCAAGAAGTATTTTAATATCATGATCGATTCTAGAAACACATAGCCATGTGCGTAGTGACTGAACGCTAGGTCAAGCACCACATAGAAAGTATCCTTAGTAACATCATCGTGTGCACAAATCAGGCTGATGTTGAAGACCTTGACCACAATTCGGATCGCTGCAATTCTTTTGTTTATTGGCAAAAATTGAAATCGGCGCCGTAGTTTGGCATCTACAACGAAACCACAACCAAATTCATGCCCTTCATGATGGCAGCTGTAATATATGTCTCACTTGTTTTTTCTAATGCAACCTTGTTTTTTGCATCGCATTTTCTGGAAAGCAGTGATGTCAACCATGCATTTATTACTAAGGTATCCGCTAGTTTTTGAGCAGTACGAGCTCTATACAATGTTTGCACATTCCAAGTGCTGTAACGAGGCGAATGGCGCCTCATTACAAACGCATACATTTCGTCTGAGTCATTAGTTATATTTGTATTATTATATCGTTAAGTATAAGCTAGGGAATAAGCGAACGGCTCTTCATTACGAACGGACCCATTAATTGGATTTATTAATTATGTTTTATGATTACATATTAATATAATATATTTTATTCTTGTATGACTAAAATGCTCGGAAATGCCGACAATATAATCTATAAGAGCACAAGAAGTGTGCAAAAAGAGAGAATAGTTTTATTGAGGCAAGTCGAAAACTCGGTCAAGGGCAAGCAGAAGACAGCGGATTCGCCTTGAGTCGGCGAGCTGCGACGAGCAAAAGACGAAAAGGAGTGAAAAGTTAATTAGTGATCGACCACCAAGGAGACCACACGCGCGCGTACAAAAGAAAAGGGAAAAAAGACGACAGCGCCAGAAGAAGCAAAAGGAAAAAGCAACAGCGAAATACGACAATGGATACAGGTAGATAAGAAGTAAGTCTAACTAACAACGTTTTTTAATATCGGCCAGATTCTAGCACCGTATTAAATAATAATTGCAGTGAGTGAGTTTGTCTCCTCCTTTTTAAGATAAATTTCGCTTGTCGTTTCTTTTATTCGTATAATAAATATATATCGGCAATATACCCCGTGTTTCTTGTCGTAGTCGTGAATCGGCACGCTCGATATCGCCGCCTAACAGACGAAGCAAAGCGAAAGATATCCCTCCCTAGCCTCCCGCCTCAGTGTCGCCGTAAAAATATACAAATTTTCTTGTGGCGTGGATCTGGACCGGTTGAGTGTTTACCCCGGCAAATCCGCTACCTTACAAGTAAAGCCCACTTGAATGTGCACATCTGAAAAGAAATACACCTCGTGTGTGTATTTCAACATAAAGGGTATCGGAAAGCCAACTACCGTGTAAAGTTGTTTCGCGCGCGCCGAATAAGTAGATAGAAAAAGACAAAGAACAGAAAAAGTATCTTCAATACTAATGTGCCAATCCGTTCGTTTAGCGGGATTGGAATATTGCGTATTGCTGTTGTGAGCCGTCGGCAGCACAGTCAACGCAGACGTTGCAGCGAGCGTTAGCGATGACGTCGTTAACAGAGCCCGTTCGAACGATCGTTTCGAAGCGAGGGTACAAGCGAACGTGTTCGAAACGTCGAACGAGCGTGTTGCAAACGAGAAACGCCGTGAGTCGAGAGCGGTTGTCCTCGACGCGAAAAGTATTGTGATTTAAAAGGCGAACAGAAAAGTAAATAAAATAAAAGAAAATATAATAAAATAAAAATAAAATATAATAAAGTAAAAGAAAATATAATAAAATAAAAAGAAAATAATAACAAAATATAATAAAATAAAATAAACAAAACTAAAATAATATAAAATTAACTAAAATTAACTAAAATTAACTAAAATTAACTAAAAATAAAAAATTTAATAAAATATAATAAAATAAATTTAAAGACAATAAAATAAACCTAAAATAAAATAAAATAAAATAAATTTAAAGAAAATAAAATAAACATAAAATACAAATAAAATAAAATAAGTTTAAAGAGAATAAAATAAACATAAACTTTATTAAAAAAAAATGGAAATTAAATTAAAACAAAGCGAGCGCCTAACCTCCTACGGCAACGCGGGACAGTGATGGAAGGATATGACGACGCTGCACGTAAGGGGTCCCGATACCTCGCCACACATGAGGCGGGGCGGAAAACACTTCGTTCACCACCCTCTGAGGCGGTTAAGGTCAACAACCCGGTAGTAGGGATCCGCTGGATATATCAGCGACGCAAAGACGAGTTGGAATCGCTGGCGATAGAGTTCCACGTCGACCCGAGTGGACGAGTCGACGACTTGCGACGACCTCTGGCAGCCTTCGTGTCGAAAGGCAAGCACCCTCCAGGCATATGGGAGAGGCTGACAGCTCAGAAGCTTATGTTAGAAGCTCAGGCCAACCCTGAGACTGGACTGTTGGCACCGGCTGCAAACTCTACAGTAAGAGCGGGGACACGTCATCGTTTGGAATCCGATGATGAGGCCTCAAGCGGAACGCCACGAGAATCAAACAGTGATGGAGGCGAAAAACGACTATTGGGAGACAGGAACATACCCCCCGCCGAAGTGTCCAGTACTGCAATCGACGGGATGGTCATCTCACATACCTTATGTCATCAGTGGTGAACAAGTGGCACTTGACAAACGATGGTCGTTCACACCCACTTACGTTTCTAGAACGAGTGGAGGAGAAGGCGATATCATATGAGGTTGATGTGGACCGACTACCAAGGGCGATGGATAAGCTCCTGACAGGACGAGCCACGCTGAGAGTGCGTCATGGGAAAGATTCAAAAGTCTTATGCGAATTCTTTCTGCCCTCTCAATACCCTGAGAGGATAGAAGACGAGATCCAAGCGTGTAGGCAGGCACGAGAAGACGACTTCAAAGATTACTTGATTCGTATCCGGGCTCTGATGCAACGAGCGAGGTACGATGCTGTCCAGGAGCTGGGGTGGATCTAATGAAACATGGCTGCTGAGTACAAGATGTAGTTGGAGAGAGACGACTTCTTTACACTGGGACAACTGGTGCGACTGGCCGACGACTTGGAGCAAGTGCGTCGTCTTCGCTTCGAGGAAGCCCATGACGAACGGGTGCTATGAAATCCGGAAACCGGAGTCGCGACTGGAGAGTCTATACGACAGGCGCCCTATAACCCCTTGAGAGTCGACGAGAACATCCCGGGATACAGACATGGGGCAACGTCATGTATCCTGTGGGGAAAGCACGGAGACAAGGAGGCGAAGAAGATCGAGTCCTTCGCCGAGCCTATTACAACTGCGGGCAAGGGGGTCCTTTCGCACGGGAATGCCCCTCAGACCGGGTCCGAGCGCGCGTCGAGTCATAAGTGACCCGCCAACAGACAGTCCGTTAAGAGTGGAAGGCCATAATAGGGATCAATGGTCGAATCATCCACGCCACTCTTGATACGGGTTTTTATCGCAGCTTCATTAGTGAAGAATGCGGCCAGACTATACCGATCCGGGATCGGAAGTCAACGAAGCCGACCCGAGTGTGCCTGGCAAATCAGTCCCTGATCTGGGTCGTCGAGGAGATGGAAGCTACGATAGACTTCGGTGGACGGACGTTCACACTACCCATACTCGTATTACCCAAGATGGCTGATGACCTCAGAGTGGAACTTGAATTTCTAAGTCGAGTAGGCACGAGAATCCAGTGTGGAGGACCGACACTGGACTTACAAGACAATATAGGCGCGGAACCAAAGACGGGGATAGCGTCCCCAAAGGGGAGCCGACAGAAGAAACGAACCCGGCACGGGAAAATATCCGGCCTGGATACCCTTACTATTGAAGACAAGGCGGACACATTGGTAATCTCCGCTGGCAGATCACAGACGACACTCCCGGAAAAACAAGCATCGCGACGCTTGGAAATATCAAAGTATGCGGAGGTGGCAGGCACGTTGACGGGTACCGTGCCTCCCGACCCACTTTACAGTGTCAGCAGCGATAACGTATCCAATGATCTCCAGAGGGGAGACGCTGAGGGAACAGTCGAGCTGGATTTAGATGTTCGACGGTTCTTGGAGTCTGAATTGGCGTTGTTCGACGAAGTGCAGGGGATATCTCACATAGTCGAGCGCCGGATCACACTGAAAAGTGATAAGCCACTTAAGCAGAGGTATTATCCCAAGAATCCGGCGATGCAGCGTGTCATCGATGAGCAGATAGACAAGCTGCTACAGACAGAGGCAATCGAACCCTCCCGGAGCCCACATAGCGCACCAAGTCAAGAAGAAGACTGGAGGGTGGAGGATGTGAGTCGAAGCAGAGAATGTACGGCAGTGCCCGGAAGAGGACTGTTCCAGTGGCGTGTGATGCTATTCGGACTCCACTCGGCGAGTGCCACGTTTCAGCGAGCATTGGACACGGTGATAGGCCCAGAAATGGAGCCACACGCGTTCGCGTATCCAGACGATATTATCGTCATCGGAACCCCAAAACAGCAGCACATATAAAATCTAAGAGAGGTTTTCCGGCGCCTCCGAGACGCCAATCTGCGAATAAATCGAAAGAAGTGTAATTCTTCAAAGAGAGATTAGTGTACCTCGGACACGTCGTAAGAGCGAATGGTATCCGAAGGGATCCAGCGAAGGTAGCGGCGATACAGGGTCTCAAGGCTCCAACGAGTTGTAAGTAGCTACGCCAATGTTTGGGAATGGCCTCTTGGTATCGGCGTTTCGTGCCTGGATTCGCCTGTCTCGTCGAACCAATGACCACCCTACTCAAGAAGAGTCGTAAGTGGTTTTGGAGACCTGAACAACAGTCGGCGCTGGAACGGCTCAAGACGAGTCTGACAACGGCACCAGTATTGGCCTGCCCGGAGTTTGCAGAGATTCGTCCTGCAGACTGACGCCAGCGAACACGGATTAAGCGCGGTACAAACCCTAACCATCACTGGAGAGGAACGGGTGATTGCATACGCGAGTCGCAAGCTCAGTAAGGCGGAAGTCAACTACTCAGCGACAGAAAAGGAGTGTCTGGCCATTATCTAGGCGATAAGGAAGCTAAGATTTTATCTGGAAGGCTACAGACTCGACGTCATCACGGACCACCAGGCTCTGAAGTGTCTCATCTGCATTGAGAGTCCCTCAGTTCGCATCGCACGATGGGCCTTAGAGCTGCAGCAGTACCAGTTCGACGTACACTACAGGAAAGGCAAGATGAACGTAGTGGCCGACGTTCTATCCCGGCATCCACTGGATACACTCCAAACAGCCGTGACCGAGGTGTCGTGCCCTTGCACAGCCGCGATGACATAGATAATCGAGACGAACCCGAATAATACACCGATTATGTCATGAGAAATGGGCACTTATATAGGAATTTGGGGCACAGGGTAGACGACGAGGATTTTGTGCCATGGAAGCTATGTGTAGTCGCCAACCCGAGGAAAAGGGTCTTAGCCGAATGCAACGATGCACCGACAGCCGGTCACCAAGGGATCAGGAAGACCATCTCGAGATTGGCACCGAGATATTACTGACCGGGCATGTTCCGAGACGCCGCAGCATACGTGAAATGTTGTAGGCCGTGCCAGCGCTTTTAAAGCCAACAGCTGAAGCCAGCTGGACAGATGCTTACCCGTCAAGTAGCGGAACCGTTCACCTGTGCGCCGATTTTGTCAGCCCACTACCCCTTTCTAAGCACGGATACACGGTGCTTCTGTGTTTCAAGATGCGTTCTCAAAGTGGATTGAACTGGTACCTTTAAGACGGGCCACCGCCGCACACTTACAACAAAGGATTCTTAGTCGCTTCGGGATCCCGCGTAAGTTCGTTTGCGATAACGGGGTGCAATTTAACAGCCGTATCTTTTATGACTACTAGTACAATACACCGCCCCTTATTGCCCACAGGAGAATCCTACAGAGAGGACAAATCGCACTGTGAAGACGATGATAGCTCAACTGATAGATGGTCATCAAAGCGAATGCGACGAACTCCTGCCTGAAATTTCACTGGCAGTGAACACCAGCATGGCCGATTCTACTGGATTCTCCCCAGCGTTCCTTGTTCAAAGAAGAGAACCAGGGCTCCCTGCGGAACTGTATGACGAAGGAATACCAGGATCAGGACACGTGGCACAAACAACCCAAGGAAGAGCGACAAGGTTGAAGGAAATGTTCGAGATCGTGCGAACAAACTTTCAAAAGGCGTCACAGGACCAGCGCTGGGACCATAACTGCCACCAGTTAGTTAAATTCACGTCGCACAACATCGTACTTCTATTCAAAGAAGGCAACCCTAAGCGACGATCGGCCAATATCGCGCAACTTAAACCATTTTTTCGCGAAAAGGACGAAAGAAGGATAGTCGCCCGCGACGGAATAAGCCCCTGAAACGGTCAAACCCCGGACGCGTCAAACGTAAACCCTTTTCACTAACTACTGTAATACCCCATACATAAACAAAATCTAATTATGTTAATCTCTATTACAGAAAGCAATGAACGACGGGAAGTGGATCAGAGAGGGCCAGCGTCTGGGAGTCGCCGAAGACCACACATACGACGCCCTATCGTTGGCCTACACCGCATGCTCATCGTCTCAACATCCAACATGAGCGAGCAACCCGACCCAGTAGGCGTGGAGGTACTGGAGCTGTCGGTGTCCCCCGACGACGTATTCGCTGTAGAGGGCCAAGAGGAAGGGAGTGCAGACGCCCCGGATACGCCAAGGGATTCCCCCGTAGTGGAGTGCGTACCCTCTACGGGAGGATTACAAAGACAGGAGACCGACGAGGGAACGGAAGAGTACACCGAAACGAGGGTATTTGCGCCGGAGGCTAAGCATGGTCGATGAATACCTCGACGCCTGCCGGTGGTTCCGCGAGCACGGCTACTTCGAGCCATCCGAAACTCTTTGGATGCTCAGCCGTGTTGACTATCCGGCCAAGACGGTTGTAGCTTGCTCCGAGGAAGCCCAGAAAGCCCGCACGTCCCACCAACGTCGCGAAGATTGTGACCCAAGGCAGCTGGTCCTCCTCCCGTGAGGTGCTAAAGAACGGGCGATGCAACGCAAGGATGGTATCAAGCACCGTCATCAGGTGTGGACTTTGGTCCCAAACAGACCCATTCATTGGATTTCTTAATTATGTTTTATTATTATATATTAATATTATATTATATTATTGTATGACTCAAAGGCTCGGAAATGCCGACAATATAATCTTTAGAGGACAAGAGCACAAGAAGTGTGCAAAAAGAGAGAATAGTTTTATTGAGGCAGGTCGGAAACTCGGTCAAGGGCATGCAGATGACAGCGGATTCGCCTTGAGTCGATCTCAAGACGAATTCGCTGACATCGGTGAGCCGCGAAGAGCGAAAGACGAAGAGGAGTGAAAAGTTAGTTAGTGATCGACCGCTTAGGAGGCCACACGCGCGCGTACAAAAAAAAGGGAGAAGTGACAGAAAGACAGCGCCAGAAGAAGCAAAAGGAAAAAAAAGGGATATACGACAAAGGATAAAGGAAGATAAGAAGTAAGTCTAACTAACAACGCCGTATTAATTAATTAACTTGTCTATGGTGGGTTTCAAGTCCTACGCCAAAACCAAATTTAAAGGCTTAGAAAACCCGCCGTGTGCTTTAAGCTGCTACTCAACGGATGTCAAGGAAGAATCCAGGGAGAATCACGCGGAGGTAGTGCATTGACTTAAGAAGAGGATGGACAGTGATTATGCTGGCATTTACCAACTTCAATACGAACAGTCATTTTACCTCATATTCTATACCCCTCATGTTCATCTCTTTCAAGTAAACAACGCTTACACAGGAATAAAAGAAGAGTGAAGCTTAAGCTACAGCAGAAAAGCGAGTAGACAGGCAACAGTCGAACTATAAGAAAAACAGCAACGCAGTATTAAAGCCGCATTAGGTGAGGTACCTAAGACGAATTGGGAAACCAAAACAAACACTGCACAGACGCCTCGTTAGCGAATACAAGTTAAAATAAGGCCAACAGACTACACAAAGCTTGACACAGCCGCAAGAAGTACTGAAAAATAGGTTAAAACAAAAGAAATCATGTCATCGGATCACCAACAAATTCGACGGTCTTATTCAATGCCACAGATACCATGAGGTTGGACACAGCCAACGCTATTGCCACTATTGGCCATATAGGTGCCTAAAATGCAGATACAATATTACAAGGGATGAAAAGTCTATAAGACTACTATACTGCAAAAGGAGCAGGGAAAGTCCAAGCCAACAGTCTTCCAAAGCACGGTGAGACTTAGCTCCACAAGCCACTTATTTCCCAAAAATACCTTTTAATACAACCATAGCCTCAGCTACGCCAAAAGTGCTGGAGGTGCCGCTTCTCATGAAACACTTAACAAAAACGAAAATGCCGAACAAAAGAAGCCGGATAGGTCAGTCATTGCTTAACTTGAGTTAATGATGCACCAAAAGAAGGTGCAGTTTGCAATGATGAGTTAAGTGATGAGCAGTATCCAGGCTTCAATATGCAAGACGTATTTATGATAGCAAAAAGAAACTCTAACGGCCAGTGTGAAAGAAGGCCTGAAGTATCTCAAACGCACATTATGCATTATGCTAATATCTGAAACCCACTTTACAAGCAAATCCTATTTTAAGATAATTGGTTACGACGTAGTACCTTTTAATTACGCAAACGGCAACGGACGCGCCTACCTTACTAATAAAAGCAACAATAAGACACTCTTAGCACGACCCAGTCCAAAATGACGGCTGCAGGCTTAAGATTGCACAATAGACACGCCAACAGGAAGCTTTGTCCTCTATGCTTTCCTTTAGTTCTTAAATGCAGCCCTTAAGTAATGATGATGACAAAATTCATCATTAGCGGTGATTTGAATGCCAAGCACACAGGTGGGGCTCCAGGATAAGCAGATACAGCGGATACACTTCGAGCTACTGTGGCAAATCTGAAAGTAACCTAAAGCCCCGGCTACGACGGCATTGATGCACCAACGCTCAAAGCCTTACTAACAAGTAGACTGATCACCATCTTTAATGGTATCATTAAGCTCTACCGCTTTCCTTCACAAGGGAAGTACGCGTAATGCTACCTAAGGCTGACAAGTCCGAAAAGGACCCAAAGTTCCACTGTTCCATCAGCTTACAGGCCCTATTCTCTAAAATATTCGAGAAAATATTTTTGGCGAGAGCTCGGACACTGTTGGAAGGCGACAACATAGTCAACAGCAATTTGTATTCAGGAGCCAACAGGGGACCCCCGAGCAGTGCAACAGAGTAGAAAAACGGGTATTAAGCACATTTTAAGAGAGAAATTTCTGCTCTGCATTCTTTCAAGACGTTAAACTGTTCTTTGATCGTGTCTGGCTGCTTGGCCTGTTGTACAAGCTAAAGCATCTGCTCCCAGCCTCCTAATTTCTGCAATTCTATCCCAATATATTACCTTCTATGGTAGATAAGTGGACGCCAAATGCCGGATCGGTGTCATCAAAGCTGGTGTCCCCCAGAACAGTGTTCTTGTCCCAATCCTCGATACATTGCTAACGGCCGATCTCCCGGTGATAGAGAATAAAGAACTACATATCGCTGCATACGCGTACGACACTGCTCTCCTGGGCACGTCGACAGATCCTGCTAAAGTTTTCGCCACCGTGCACGTCCAGCTTTCCGTTCTAAGCCCTTGGCCGCAAAGGTAGAATATTGCCGTTAATACCGACAAGCCCTCACACATAACCGTCTCAACAAGAAGACTTAACTGCTCCCTATTAGTCTAAACGGCACATTTGTAGTTTCCAGCCAAACAGTGAAATACTTGCGTCTGACCAGACTAGAGCATGATTTGGATTGCTCATCACAGAGATAAGAAAAAACCTCCGAAACATGAAACTATAGCAGTGAAACTGGCTCGTAGGCTACAGCAAAGGCTCCATATTAAAATTCTCTGCATGCTTGTAAGAGTCGTTTTCTATGTTAGGAACTCTGTTATTTAGAAGTTTCAAGTGCCGCAAAGCCTGTCGCTGTATTATTTTAAGGTCAGCGGCTGATTGGACTAACATCTATAGCACCGTCTAACCTCGAAAGAATCTCCAAGACAAAAACACAACTATAGCCGCTGATAATATTTGTCATTGTCTTCGTTCCATAATTATGATCGGTGCGTTTTAAATAACTTTGCCTATTCATAGAAAAGCTAGTAAATCGCTTAGTGCAAGCAGCTGATCTCCTACCCGTCCCTAATAATACCCTTATAATTGCAACTAAATACATTCATCCTACGCTCGCATACAGACAATTTTTATACTGTACAATAGACATATATATTAAATTTAAGTACTCGGGCTTTCAACAGGGTAAAGATATGGCTAAGGAGGAATGGGGAATTGTTCCAAGGCAAAGTGTCGGACCGTATTCAACTTGGTGAATGCCAGCACGACCCTTGTTCTTACTTGACCCAAGTCGACGTACCACCTCCACGTGGTTTCCTCTGGATTGTCACTCAGCAACCGTTGAGTGGACAAACTAATGTGCGCGGCGGGTTTCCTAA
>JAWNNK010000432.1:0-29241 GCA_035045065.1 Hirtodrosophila trivittata
ACTGGCGGTGGCATTGCCGACCCTTTGAATTCTCTGATAGCTAATCATCGCCATCGCAGATTTTTTTTCACCATTTGGATCAATTTTATTATTCAATTGCTTAAACACAAACAGATGTATTTGTAGTACAGACTCAAGCAGCTTCTCATTGGGCTTGCCAAATATATCCTCAATTTCTTTGGTTGTTTGCGTTAGAATTTCCTTTTTTATTTCTGGCAGCTTTGGCAAGTGGGTTGAGCGATGTTCCTTTTAAGGGAAATGGGGTCTTATCAACTTAGCATTTCTTATTTCATTTTCTTTTCCAGTACCTGCTATTTCTTCACATTTCTTTCCTTGTCGGACTTCTGGCGGCTTGTCCATTGATGGAGATGGGCTCTTTTCCATTGCATTGGCCTCATTTGCTTCATTGTTGGCTTGTCCACTTTCTACAGCACTGTTGCTCCTTGTCTTGGTATCTCTGTAGATTGTCTCTATGTTGTATTAGTTGGTTGTTCCTGGTTTTTTTTCGATTGTGCATTCGGGGCTTGGGTGTACACTGTTTGCTGGGCTATCTTCTTCGTTGGTTTTGTGCATTGCTGCTTGTCGATTGTTTGTGACTAATGGCGGGAGCTTGACTGCCTTTGTTGCTATTCTGGAGGATCCAGCGTTGTCTTCCTTGCTCGTCTGACTCTGACTCTAACTCTGCATTACTTTGTTGTCCCTGATCGTCTTTGTTACTTTCCTTGAGGCTCCAGCGTTGTGACTACATTGCTTGCCTTGCGCTGACTCCTTATGGTTATCCTTGATAAACTTGCATTGGTCCACGTTGCTCGTCCTGCGATTACTGCTTGTTTTGTTCACCTTGTTCGACTGTTCATGAATGATCACTTGGCTCACTTGGACAAGCGGAGCTAGCTGTGGTGTTATTCTTGAACCGCCATCACACGGGTAAAGCCGATCACACCTATGTGATCGCTGGTCTGTTTGAGATTTCGTCCCTCCGAACCCGTTTCATCGTGTTAATGATCGTGACATGTCCTTGTTTGCAGATGTCCCTGTCGGCAATCAAGGAAACGATAAATCCCCTTGAACTGGACGGGGGGCTAGTCATTCCTGCTAGTATTTCTCTCTCTGCACCGAACCTGGTACAGTGGAGTAGTACATGCTCCGCAGACTCGGCTTCATCCACGTAAAAATAGGCATTGTGGGGAATCCACGTGTTTGTATATATGTAGATATTGCCTGAAGGATGATAGGACCGCCTTCAGTTCATGAAGGAAAAACCTGGATAGGATCATGAGCCAGTATGAAGGTAGAGAAGACACATACCAGTACTAACTAGTCACCCTTGCTGTACGCAACAAGTTTGTCGGGCCGTTGAGTATCAGCTGTTCTCAATAGTCCAAGGTCGCATGACAGTGAGCGGTTTCTATCAAACAGTCTATCAATAGCTCTCTCTGATATTGAACCAAATGGGCGTACAAGAAGACTCGAACGAGACGGCCAGGGGATTGACTACGAATTATAAAGAAAAAGCTTTGACACATTTGTTGGAGGGCTTAATGGGGATCTACCTCGCCTGTTGGCGATAAAGGAACCAAGGAATTTGAGCCACGCATTTAATCTGTTCGGACTAGTAGAGAACCAGAATAACAGGAACGCATTCAAAATTGAGGCAACAACACCCACCTTTACCGCCTAGTCACAAGGTCAATACCCTAACAAATTTGCAAGGCCCATACAAGACAACACTGCCGTACAACAAAAGAACTTTGGCCGAAGGTTATACTACCCCCCTAGACCAGCATAGCGACCACCACAGTGGAGCACTTATAACATTATAACGGTAGCAAAAATCAAAACAACCAGCAACACCCATGAAGACAAAATCCAGGACTACCCCCACGACCTCTCGCACAAAAACGAGAACCTAGACCGACTTCAATGGAAATCGATTCATCAGTGCGATCTAGATCAATAGACCACAAACAATTAAAACGAAAGGTAAACGACCACCAGCTTTGAGTCATAGTGGTACAGCTCAGAAATATCAACACAACTTCCATGTCACCACAGGGGACAACGAACAGCAAGTACAGGGTAGACCATTTAAATTGGAAGCATTTGTTTAAAAATGAAAAGAATCAAAATAATTATTTTTATGATTATGATTATTATAATTATTATTATTATTATTATTATTATTATTATTATTATTATTATTATTATTATTATTATTATTATTATTATTATTATTATTATTATTATTATTATTATTATTATTATTATTATTATTATTATTATTATTATTATTATTATTATTATTATTATTATTATTATTATTATTATTATTATTATTATTATTATTATTATTATTATTATTATTATTATTATTATTATTATTATTATTATTATTATTATTATGGCCAGTGCCAGTAAGGAACTGCAGTCAGGTGGTAGTCCAATTCCTTGTGGCCACATGCGTCCCATTCTGTCGACGTCGGGAATGAGCTGGTGCGTCCAGCGCCCGTTTGCGGATGCATTCCACCTTGCTCTCCACTCTTCCAGCAAATGTGCACGAGCATGCGCTCTGCTCACTACCATCCCGCGTGGATGAGAGGAGCTTTGATCTGCAGGTCAATTGGAGGCATGCTTGATAGAACTAAAGCCGCATCTTCCGAGATAGTCCTGAAACCTCTTATAAGTCTTAGGGCCATTGTTCTGGAGACTACCCGACGCTTCTTTGAGGTAGGACTGTGTTGTGAGTCACACCTACTCCAAATAGGCGCCGCATAGAGCAGAGCTAGCATTCGCCACAGACGCTAGTAATTTCCTTGCAGGCATCTTTGGTCCTCCCACGTTGGGCATTAGACGCGCTAATGGCCGCAGACGTCAATGGCTGCCTTCCTGCCGGCATACCTTGCGGGTCTCTGAAATTGATCCTATGGTCTATGATAACTCCTAGGTATTTCAGAGATTCCGCTGACTCCACTTGTACTCCGTTCACAGATAGCCGTATGCTTTCGATCGATTCGTCTGCTACTTAGCAGCACCGCTTCCGTCTTTTGAGCCGCGAATTTCTAGACCCACTGCGTCCAGCCAGTCGATAGCCGCCCTAATGGTTTCATTGCAGACGTGTTTGCAACTGCGTTAGGGTTTTGGCTACGGCTGTTATCGCAACATCATCGGCGAAGCAATGCAGCTCCAACACCACTGGGCTTGTTGATGCCCGCGATTCCGTCGTACATCACGTTCCATAGTATTGGTCCGAGCACTGACCCTTGTGGAACTCCGGCAGAGACTCGGTAGCTTTTCGGGTTGTCCTCCGTGTCATACAGAGTACACGGTCCCTGAAGTAACTCCCCACTAACGTGATCAGGTAGTCAGCTATACCCATGTTGCGCATGGCGCAAAGAATGCAGGGCCATTTGGCCGAGTTGAATGCATTCTTAACGTCCAGGGTAACTATAGCGCATTACTCCTTTGTACCTCCAAGCCATCTGTCTCCGGCAAGCGCACACTTCGCTATGTTTTTGACTTCCGAGAGCGCGTCGAGTGTGCTCTTACCTTTCCGGAATCCATGCTGCTGAACGGGATAGTCCGTTGGCTCCCTCTGTGACCGCTTCCATTCTGCAGAAAAGTATGCGCTCGAACAGCTTGCCCACAATGTCTAGAAGGCACAGCGGGCGGTAGGCACCTGCACTATTTGGATCGCCTTTCCCTTTTGGCAACAATACCAGCCTCTGGCATTTCCAGCGCTTAGGAAAGACACCCTCCGATAGGCATTGTTGGAATACAAATCTGAAAATTTCGGGTTTGATCAACGCGATTGCTTTGATGACCCCTCCAGTTACTCCATCATGGCCCAGCGCTCTTGCTTGGGTTGATCCTTCTGGCTGCCTGCACGATTTCCTCCGACGTGACGCAAGGGAAATCAGTACCTAGGGCTGCATGTGCCGGTTGCCACAGTGTGTCTAGCGGCGTTCCGTAAAAGTTCCGTAACTATGTTCGTCATGACATTAGGTTCTAGCGGAGGTCTTCTTCCTGAGCCCTTTAATTTCTTGCATCCAATTTTATACGCTAGTCCCCAGGGGCTATCATCGACGCTCTCAATAAGCTTCCTGAAGGCTCCTGCTTTGGCATTTGAGATCGCTTTCTGCAGGTCAGCTCGTTTCGCCTTATAGGCATCGAATAACTGCCCGTAGTTGGTGCTTCCTCTAGCTCTCTGCGCGATTCTCCTCCTCCTGAGACACTCTGTCCGTAGGTCTTTCAGGTCTTCACTCCACCAGTATACAGGTGGCTTCTGTTTCCCTGTCCTCTTTCTAGGCATTATTGCGTCGCACGTCGCTTCCAGCATTCTATCTAGTTCGGACGCCATAACTTCAGCTTGTCCAGATGGAGTGGTCAGGCCTTCTATTATATAGTCTAGCATGACTCTGTCCATTTTTCTAGTGTCCCATGCTCGTCCCAATACCTTTTTGCGTTGTCTAGGTATCGCGCTCGTCAGCTGGACCTTGAAAGAGATCAGCGCATGGTCGCTTAGGGTGACGTCTTCCAAGACCTTCCAGTTCGCGTATAACGCTAGGGATCTGCTGACGAACGTGACATCGATAAAGGAGGACCCTCAATCGTTATTAAACGTCGGCTTTTGGCCGTCGTTTAACAGCACTAGATCCAGCAAGCTCATGGCATTAGTCAAAGCGCTTCCTCGATGGTTGGTTACACGGCTTCCCGCCCAGGCGTTGAAGTCGCCCGCTACGTCAAGGGGTTACGTCCTCTTGCGTGCTCCACGAGAAGGTCCAACATCTCCTCAAACGTTTCCAGACCGTCACTGGGTGGGGCATAGCAGCTATAAAAGTGCAGACCTCTGACTTTAGCATAGCTGAAGCCACGTTTAAGGGGGGTCAGCACCTCCTGTATGTGGAGGGTCGTACAGCATATTATTGCCGCCTTGCTCGTTGCATCCGTTACCATGCCGGAGTTACCTGGACTCGGGAGGTAGGGTTCGCTGAGGAGCATGACGTCCGTCTTGTGTTCCACTGCGGACTGGGCCAGTAGGCTCTGGGCAGCCGAGCAATGGTTCACGTTAAGCTGGAGGACATTAATGTAGTCCAGCATGATTGCGGGAATTGGTTACACGCTGTAGCTTGGCCTTCTTGTAGGCCGGGCAAGCATAGCCGCCAGTCGGGTGGTTTCGATCATCGTCGCTGTGGCATATGAGGCACTTAGGCGGTGCTACGCAGCCTTTGGCCTTGTGACCCCTTTCGCCGCATCGCAAACAGCAGTCTGATCTATCTTCTTCTTTGCAGGTCGTGGATAGGTGCCCATATCCAAGGCATCTGAAGCACCTAACCGGCCTCTCGTCTCTAGTGATACGGCACCTCGACCAGCCTACGGTCACCGAGCCTTTATTCAGGACTGTGATTGCTTCATTTAGGTTTAGCATCACTGTCGCGGTCTGGGTGCCGTCCCGCATCCTTCTAAGCCCTCGCACATCCTCAGGGCTGATCTCCAAGTCCTTGAACTGGGCGACTAGGCATCGGACGAGTTCCTCTGCCGACGTTGCTTCGTCCATTCCGCAGCACTTCAGCGCGATTTTCTGCGCACTTGAGCGCACTGTGGCCAACTCGTTAAGGGACTTCTCGATCCCCTCCCTGAATTTGGCTACGCTCCCACTGGCTTTCTCCTCTATCTCAAGCAGTAACTCTCCTTTCTGTGTTCTGCGGATTTTTCTAACATGCTTTCCTAGCTCCTCCAAGCTCGAATCCGCCTTGAGCTTACGCAGCATGTCCGCGTAGGAGGTTTCTCCTGTCTTCTTGACTATTAATACCTCCGGTTTCTTGCGGAGTTTTTTGGGCTTCGCCTTTCCGGGCTTCACCTTTATCCACTCCGCAGCGGTATTCGGGTTTTTGGCCACGCTGGCGTGTGTGGGCGCTTTAGGGTCACTTTTCACTGAGGACACACCTTTTTTGGTGGGCCCTTTTGAAGGCTTCTTAACTCCAAGTTCAGCCCTTACTGCTGGGTTTCGTGGCTTCTGTTGCACTGCCGTTTGGGTTGCGACACTGTTAGAGGAAGGCTCTTTCCTATTGCTGTTTTGGAGTTCCAACGCTCTGCTGTTGAGAGCTGCCAGTTCAGCAATTACCCCCTTCGTCTCCTTGGTGACGTGTCGCTGCGTCTCGAACGCTGATAGGATTAGGCTAATCCTACCGTTCATCCTTACTAGGATGCTGCGCAGGTCTTCATTCTGCCACGCCGTTGTGAGATCCAATGGCCGGAGCGGTGAACCAGGGGGAGTCTTTGCTCCTGATGGTTTTTGCGTCGGCACACTGATCAGGTCAGTCTTCTGGCTTGTAGTATTAGATGCTGAGGAGGCCAAGTTTGCCACCTCGTCAGCACTGCGGTCGCTGGTTATCGACGGCTGGGGGCCCGCTTGCTCACCCCTCACAACCGCCGGCACTGGGTTTCCGACTCCCTGCACCGTAAGCTCCACTCTGTTCGTCCTTTCCATTATAGGTTACTATAACCTGTGCATTTTAGCCCTTCTGCCAGGGGCACACCCATATTTGAGGGATGGTGTAGCTACCCCACTATGCTCCTAGCCGTCCAATATGGAACAGACGCTAACCAGTATGCCGCCCGGTTCGGGAACAGACGCATACTGGGTTTTCGAAGTCCTTGTTATCAGACCCGCCTTCTCATCTTAGCCAGCCTCCCAGTCGGGTGACGAAGGAGCTGTTACCGGACGCCGCGTGGAGGCGATGAGATGCTTGGATATTGCTCCGTATGGATCATGCTGGACTTTGCCTAGTTAAAGCCAATCAGACACTTTGCCATACAGGCGCTACCGTGCCGTGTCTGTGATGTGTATGTGTATGTGTATGGTTGTGTATGTGTATGTGTATGTGTTGCGTGTGTATGTGTATGTGTGTGTGTGTTGTGTTGTGTATGTGTGTGTGTATGTGTGTGTGTGATGTGTTTTTTTTTTTTTTTTTTTTTTTTTAATAGGGGGGAAGCATTAAAAGCCTAAAAGTGTGGGACCTTCACCCACTAAACCTGACCCTACTCCCCGTTCCCTCCCGAGGTACTGAACCGCTAGGTATGACTTCACGAGGGGGAGAATGGCATGAAAGCCTCATCTAGAAACTCTTCTAGAGTCTGAATTTAGATTGCGCTGCCTTTCAGCGCGACGCAGGGATTGTATGATTACTGCACATGTGTGGCTAATTGCTAACCAATTGTTTTGCGAGCTAAGTAGGATGTCTAATAAGTCTGTGACTGAAAAAGGTCTCCCAATGCTTAGACTTAGCTCTTCCCGTTCAGCAGTAAATCGAGGACAGACAAAAAATACATGTTCTGCGTCTTCAATAATCTGGGCACAGTGTGTGCAATACGGACTGTCCGCATGGCGGAACCTATACAAATATGCCCTAAAGCACCCATGTCCCGTCAGGAGTTGCGTCAAGTAAAAGTCAACCTGTCCGTGTCTCCTATTCAACCAGTGGCGTACATCGGGAATGATGCGCCTTGTCCAAACGCCGCTGGCCGCATTCCTCCATCTCCCCTGCCATTTTGCCAGAGTGGAGCTCCGTTTCGCTGCTGCTGACGATTCGGTGCTTCTTGATTCCGCTGCAAGCAGATCAAGCGGTATCATGCCGGCGAGAACAAGAGCTGCGTCGTCCGAGACTGTGCGGAACGCACTCACCACCCGTAAGGCGCACGTGCGGTATGTGGCCCTGCAAGGCTGCCCAAGTGACTTCTTTTCCATGGCGGTGGCCCAGATCGGTGCTGCGTACATTATTATAGATCTCACCACGTGCATAATAAGCCAGCGACTCCGTTGGTGAGGTCCTCCGATGTTCGCCATTAGTCTCGAGAGTGCAGTCGTTGCTTTGGCGGCCTTTCCTGCCGAGTACTCAAGATGTTGCTTGAATGAGAGTCGGTGGTCCAGTTTCACGCCAAGATATAGCAGCGCAGGCTTCGAGATGATTGCGCACCCTCCAACCAGAATGGTCGCTAGCTCGACCTTCTTCCTGCTGCTGATAAGCACCGCTTCTGTTTTGTGTGCTGCTAAGGAGAGCGAGTTCCCATGGAGCCAGTTTACTACTTGCTGGACTGCTGCATTAGTTTTTGCCTCCACGTCCGGCAACTCTTTTGCAACAGTGACAACCGCAATGTCGTCAGCAAAGCCCACTATGCGAGTTCCCTGCGGAGTGTTTAGTCGCAGTACCGCGTCGTACATCACGTTCCACAGCA
This sequence comes from Hirtodrosophila trivittata, assembly GCA_035045065.1. Lineage (NCBI taxonomy): Eukaryota > Metazoa > Arthropoda > Insecta > Diptera > Drosophilidae > Hirtodrosophila > Hirtodrosophila trivittata. Next base: position 8,233 of record JAWNNK010000432.1, read on the forward strand.
CGGGGCCCAATACGGAGCCTTGGGGGACTCCGCCAGTGATCCTGTGCCTGCGTCGTCCGTCTGAGGTATCGAATAGGAGGATTCTATCCGTGAAGTAGCTGCAGATCAGACTTCTGAGGTACTCAGATATTCCCAGCTGAGTCAGAGCGTTGACTATTGCTCGCCAGTTCGCCGAGTTGAATGCGTTCCTGACATCAAGCGTCGTGACGAGGCAGTACTGCTTCGAGCCACCTTTCCAACGCGACCCTTCTATGGCCTTTTTGGCGATGTCAACCACCGTGTTGATGGCATCTACAGTGCTCTTTTTTTTCGGAAGCCGTATTGCCAGTTGGAGATTCCTTGCCGTTCATCCAGTTCGTCCGTCAGCCTTTTGCAGATGATCCGCTCAAACAGCTTACCGGTCACATCAAGCATACAGAGTGGTCTGTATGCCGATGGGTCTTCGGGGGGTTTGCTGCTCTTGGGCAGTAGGACAAGCTTCTGCAGTTTCCATCTCCGCGGAAATACTCGTCTCTCTATGCAGACGTTATAGAGGTCAGCGAGTATTGCTGGCTGCATGGTGGCAAGGGTCCTCACCACATGCGATGGAACTCCGTCTGGGCCTGGCGCTTTACCTGTTTTGATTCGAGATGCTTCCTCAGTGATCTCCCTAGTGTCCGTATACCTGGGGTTCCCTCCGGTCGTGACACTTGGAAACCAGACTGGTGGCTGCTCCGGGAATAGCGTTTCGACGATCGTTGTGAGTTGTACTGGATCGACTGGCATCGGGCGTCTGCACAGTTTGCCCATTACAACTTTATATGCCAGCCCAAAGGGCTGGGACTCTGCCTCGTCGCAAAGGTTCCTCCAACATCGGCTTTTGCTGCGCTTGATCGCCTTGGATAGCACGCCTCTCTTAATGCGAAAGTCCTGCAGCAGTTGCACAAAGCAGGGTCTGCCACGACTTCGTTTCACCAGGCGGCGCGCACGTATGCACTCCAACCGGGCCGTAGCGATATCCGCATTCCACCAGTAGGCCGGATTACGGTCTATTGTTGCCTGTGTTCCTTCGGGGCATCGAAGCGTCACATACGTTGCTGAGTGCTAGGGCAACGTTGTTGGCGAAAGAGTCAGCATCCGCGCTGGTCACTACTTGGATGTTAGTGATGGACACTTTCAAGGCTTCCTCATCAAGCTTCTTTTGTGCCCATCGTGCGAGGTTGGGTTGTTGGATACGTTGCGGTGGCAACCCCACCGTGCACACTATAGCCAGGTGATCGCTATGGGTATATATACTGGACACCTGCCAAGACGCTCCGCGTGCCAGGGCTGGGCTTGCGAATGTGACGTCGATAATCGAACATCTTCCCGCCTTGCAGTAGGTATGCTCGGTGCCGACGTTGAGCAGCGAGACATTCAGCGTCGAAAGGCTTTCGAGCAGTATCCTCCCCTTTGGTGTTGTCCGGGTGCTCCCCCACTCAACAGCCCATGCGTTGAAGTCTCCAGCTATGATGACTGGAGAGCGGCCCCTGGCATCTTCCACAATGGCACTGACTCTGCTGGCGAAGTCCTCCGTTGATACACTGGGGGCGATGTAGCAGCTGTAGACGAATGTCCCGTTGCATTTTGCCCTTACATGTCCACTGGCGTATGCGATGTCAGTGAGCTGTAGCGTAGGTTGTCCACAGCTCCAAATTGCCGCTCCTGAACTCGGGTCTGCACCCAGGAACCGTCGTTTTTGTTGTGGTACGGTTCGCTAAGGATGGCAAGCTCGATCCCATTTTCGCCTATGGTTTGCCCGAGAAGGTCTTGGGCAGCTCTGCAGTGGTTGAGGTTAAGTTGTAAGAACTTAATTATGACCGCTGTTGGAAGCCTTCCTGTATTGGGGGCACGCCTTGCTTAGGGTGTGGTGTGCCGTGGGCTGCCCACCTTTTCTTGCACAGAGTATGCAGCAGGGCGTGTTTTTGCAGCCTTTGGATGCATGGCCATCTTCTCCGCAATTGAAGCATTTTTTGGATGCATCAACCTTGCCTCTGCATCTGGCTGCTGTGTGGCCGAACTCGAGGCATTTGTAGCAGCGTCGAGGTTCCACCCTACTGCGGATCCTGCACACTGCCCATCCTACTCGTACACTTCCCGCTGAGAGAAGTGTATTGGCCAGGTCTTTTTGGAGGATCACAGTGGCTACCTGGGTTCCTCTATATCCATTGCGCAGCTTCGGGACGGCTTCGGAGGGCAGATCTCCATCAATTAGTGTGAAGACAGCCTGTAGAACCTCCTCGGTTGTCGTCCATTCAGGTATGTCCCTGACCTCAACCATCACCTTCTCAGTGATTGCCTTGACCTCCGCTTGGTCACCCAGCAATTCTTGGGCAGCACGTTGCAGCTTGAACGTGGCATCATCTGCTGAACTGCGCATTTTAAGCTGCAGTTCCCCTGCTGCCTTGTTTGGACTAGCGAAAGCACTTTGCCGTAGTCCGCAAGATCAGCACACTTGACCATTACGGCATCGGGTCGCTGTTTGCGTCGTTCTGGCTTGGGTTTTGGCTTTACTTTTTGCCATTTCTGCGGTTGGGGTGTCCGCTTCCCCGCTGGCTTCGGTGTCGGGATGGGCACTTGGCAATCTTGTCTTACCAGATCACTCCGCTGACTGTTTGGCTTCGTGGGCGTGTTCTTCTGTTTGAGCGTCCTTTTTTCCATTCGTTCTTCATTCGCTCTCCCTCGTTGCGACTTGTTCAGTTGGCTTCTAGTCGCTTTGCAGCTCCTCACTGCGGGAGTCATCCGTTCCTCGTTCGCTCTCCCTCGTTGCGCCCTGCTCGGTTGGCTTTTGGCCGATTCGCAGTAACTCACTGTGGGAGTCACCTGTGTGGCCTTTTCTACGCCAGTTCGCCATTGCGTGCATTTTATGCCTACTGCCAGGCTGATGCTGTTTAAGGCCCGCATCGGGCACTGATGAACTGCCGGCCGCTCCGGCTCCGCAGACCACTACACCGCTCACTCTGAGGCAGACGTGTAGTGGATTTAGGGATCCACTATCTTTGTATGTGTGCGTGTGTGTGTGTTGCAGTGGTTGTGCCTCGTGTGTGTGTGTGTGTGTGCGCGGCTGTTGTTGTGCACCGGGTGTCAGGGTCTGTGTTGCAGGCGCTGTGCCACGTGGACGTGTTGTGTGGTTGTTGCTATTGCTGTTGTTTTAATTGTTATTTGTATTGTTTTTAATATTTATTATTTAAAATTATTATATTATTTTAATTTGTAATTTAAAATTATATTCAGCGTGTTGTGTTGTGCCGCTGCTGTCCTCGTTGTCCCACTCCATGAATAACACTCCATGTTATTTTCCGACCACGTCCTTTCCGTTTCGATGCTCCAGTTCAAGTCCCATATGCATTTTTTTTAATTAGCTTCGCGATTTTATGCTAATACGATTCTTCATTGTCTTAATGCTGGATACATAGATAAGAGCGCATGTTCTCTTTGTTGTTGTTGTGCGCATGTGTAAGGTGCCCTTTTCGTTCGCTTGCTTATTGTTCGTAGTGTGCGTGTATAAGTCACAACAGTAAGCGCTAATGCATAAGCTTATCTTGCATATAATCTCGCTCTCTCGCTAATGTCGTTGAACAGTGAGCACGCATGCATAAGCTTATCTGGCTTATTTGTGGACAGCCGTTGCTTATCTCTGTTCGAGGCGGCCCAGAGCTGGTCTCTATATCGGATTTCCCGCTGCTTGCCCTGAAGTGGGTAGCTTGTTTTAAGCTAACTATACTACTAAATGAAAAAATAATAATTCCAAAATGCCGGTTCCATGCCGTTTGTATTTAGTTTATGTAAGTATGATTTGACTCCATACACCTGCTTCCCACCTGCGAATACGTGACAAGACCGTGACCTTCCCAGGGATAACTTGCCCTAGATTAGCATTTCTCTATCTGTTACCTTTCTTTGACCTATCTTGCTTGGTGGGGTTCCAAATGTTCTACTTTGTCCTAAACTCTAACTTATGATGCTAATTCTTACTTAGATGTCCACCGAGACTTTGGCCTCAGTGGTGTAGCTTAATTGGGTTTCCCCTTTTGGGTTGAGACGTTAGGGCGGTGCACCACCCTAAGTGGCCCAATGAAGTCGTTAGTGTGTTCGGATTCGTCTGGTCATCCGTCTTGTGGTACCTGCATTGCCTTTGACATCAAAATCGTGGGCCCAAGTAATTGCATCAGTTAGTGGAGGTGCTTCTGGTGTAGTATATCTACCCTACCATTATCATAAATCAAAGGGTATAAATACATTGTGACACTTTGTCATAATAAATACAAATATACAAATGCCCAAAGTACATTAAAGTCCACTAAGAATTACATAAACATTCCAGCGCACAAGTAATACGATTCATCGCTTATACATAAGCCGATCACAGTGCGTGGGAATGCTGAGCATGCACTTTGCAGCTCAAGTGGTCAAACCGAACACAACATATGCATGCCTCCTGCATACATATGTATATACCAATATAATTATACACGCATGTAAACACTCAGATATAAGCATTGCATGTTTCGGGTTAGCTGAACCCAACATGAATATATAAGATTCATTCAAAATAAAGTGAGACTCCGGAGAAGACGCTCCAGCGAAAATGTTACAATTTCTAAATATTACATGGCGACCGTGACAAAAGTCACAAGCAAAGTTCAAATGTGCATGTGTTACAAATACTATAATATATGAATATATAACAAACAAATTTTAAGGCGTAACGCGAACGCATGGCAAAGAAATGTTAAATTCAAAATAAAAAGACATTTTAATTTTAAAAGAGCAACAAACAAAACAAACTAAACAAGAGACATACAAAGCAATACTGGAAGCTCAAGGCAAGAAAAAAAAAGCGATACCAAAGCATAACAAGGAGTGGACGGAGAGTAAAACTCTTGCAGCAACGGCGACTGGTCAAGGGAATGATCCAGTTAGCCAAAGAAATGAATCAGACCGCACAACGCTTCACAGAGCGACTTCAACACCTAAATGAGCAGCTTCGCATTGGTGCGAAACAACGCAAACGGGCTGCATAATTGCGAATGCCCCAATTTGCTTTAACATTAAGTTATAATCTCAAGCCGATGCGGGAAACCGCTGCTTGAAAAATATTAAACACTGATAGGCTTTATACTAACAAATGTGGTTGGAGGAATTTTTTTTTTAAAAAACAATGAATTGTAAACCGAAATGTGAGCCAACCACATTCTATAACAACTAACATTTTCATGTCTCTGGCGCTGGGTATCTAAATACTCAGCTGCAATGAAACATTTGTAAAATGAAAAAAATATTTAAAAAAAATATATATTTTCATAAAAATTATCATCTAAAATATTATTTTTGATTTTGATCCCACAAATAAAAAAAAAATTAATGAAAAATACAGATTTTTAATAGAAAACCTTATTTTGCTTTCATGAACGTCAGAACAAAAAAAATAAATATTATTTTTCATAGAATATATATAAAATCAATTAAAATACATAATGGGATGGTTTAGTGATTCTAGTGAGGCAAAAGACAATACTGCCAACGTTGTAAACAACGTCAAAATAGTTGATCACACAGACGATATACAATCATTGTGGATCCTGTTATTAATTATCACGATAGTGTTAGTTTTACAATTTCTGCTTACAATCTATGTTAAGCATAACAAAATTATTAAGAAAAGATACATGAGTAGGGCAAATGACTTAGATAGGATCTAAAAATGAATAAGGAGATAATAGATAAAGTTTACGAACGCTTTCTAAATTTTCGCATTAATGCGATTAGAATTTTACATTCCCAAAACGTATATATATCAGTATATCTGTTCGAGAATGATTATATAGAAACTTTCGGCGAAACCTGTAGCCCACTTATACACTGCGATAAAGCAGAAAAGGCAATGGTACTATCAAAACTACCATATGTCAGGGCAAAATTGATAGAAAAAGAAGACCCATATTTAGGTGTAACAACTATATGGTTAGAACGCCTACAAAAGTAAGAAAATTCCAGTAAAAAAAAAATGGAATGGAATGAAATTGCAAAAAATATATACGCATTTCGCTACAAATTTGATAAATCTTACAAATGCATCAATAGAGATGCAGTTATAAAAGCGGAAACTCTAAAAAACCATATAGAAATATTAGTAAGGGAATACAATAATATAGTTACATTAGTAAATAGGTTTAAAAATAAATTCACATCTGAGCACAATAGTAAATGTTAAAGGGTAATAAAATCCCTAAACACAAGATTGATAACTGTCACCAATAGGCGACATATTCAGATAAACGTGCCAGAAAGTCTAAATCAATTGGCGGAGTTTGATCCCGACCAATTAAAAGAATTGAACGATTCAATTCAAACAAGCGACGCTGAATCTGATAGTGACATTGAAACACTAGAAGAAAGCGATACAACCGAAACAAAACCGAAAATAATAACAATCTCTGAAATGGCACAAACAGTAGTAGAATTTATCAAGCTAGCCACATCTCTGATACCAGAGTTTGACGGTAAGCCGGAAAATCTACAAAGTTTTCTAGATTCTTTGAATCTATTAGAAACCTTAAAAGGCACACATGAGCTAACAGCCATAAGCCTTATAAAAACAAAGCTAAAAGGCCATGCGAGAAATTTAATAAGTAATGAGCAGACAATTACTGCAATAAGTACGAAACTATCGAATGCAGTAAAAGGAGAATCGGTAGAAGTTGTATCTGCTAAGCTTCTTAATCTGCAACAGAAAAATAAAACGGCTAACCAATCCACCCAAGAGGTGGAAAAACTGACAAAGGCCCTTGAAGGCGCCTATATCAGTGAAGGTCTAAGCCAATCACTTGCAAACAAATACAGCACTACAACAGCTGTAAAAGCTATGACACAAAATTGTTCAATTGATAATGTAAAACTTATCATGCAGGCAGGCACATTCACAAATATGAATGATGCCGTTTCCAAATTTGTCAATAGTTCCACGGAGATAACAGGTCAAAGTAACACTGTCCTGTATTATCGACGAGGTGCAAACAACACTAATAGAGGAGGCTGAGGCTATAATCGTGGCAGAAATTATAATCAAAACAATTACAACCGAGGCGGTAACAACAACAACAACAATAATTACAATAACCATGGAGGAAGACGAGGCCAAAATCGAGGAAGAGGCCGAGGTAACTCCAACCAAGGTTATAATAGTAACAATGTGAGAGTGGCGCAAAATACGCCGGAAAACTCTCAGAACCCTTTAGGAAACAACCAGTAAATGCAAAGGTTCATTCCATCAATTACAGTCTTAATATATTTGTCACTTTTTATTATCATTTAACTGAAAATAAACTCACATTCCTAATAGATACTGGTGCAGATATATCACTTTTAGAAAATAATAAATTCAGATAATTTCAAAATTCAAGAAGAAATAAATTATGAAACATGCAAGGCAATTCAATTGTAAATTAGATTTCAAGCCAAGTGAAGACTGGTTTATAATTAGACCTCAAAATTTAAATTATCCTATTTATGTTCCTATAACAAATAGTGCTGGCAACAATACAACTCTTCTGCCAGCTAGATCCCAAGTAATTCGAAAAATACACATTAATACAGTAAATGATTCTATATTTGTTCCTAATCAAGAAATACATAATGGAATTTATGTTGCAAATACAATAACAGCATCCAAACATGTATACATTCGCCTTCTAAACACAACTAATTTCGACCAATTGGTCAAAGTAAACAAAATCCAATATGAAAATTTAACAGATTACGACATTCATAACACTAATTCAGAAATTAGAAGCGAACAAGTACTTTCAAAATTAAAGAAAAATTTTCCAGAACAATTCAAAAGTCAACTAACAGAATTATGCACCAAGTATAGTGATGTGTTTGGACTGGAAACCGAACCAATAGCGACAAATAATTTTTATAAACAAACATTATGACTTAAAGATGATGAACCCATTTATATTAAAAACTACAGAAGCCCGCATAGCCACGTTGAAGAAACTCAAAAACAAGTAGGGAAATTAATAAATCACAAAATCGTAGAACCGTCTGTATCCGAGTATAACACCCCACTCTTGTTATTTCCGAAAAATTCATTACCAAATTCGGAAGAAAAGAAATGGCGATTAGTAATTGACTATCGCCAAATAAACAAAAAACTACTTTCTGATAAATTCCCGCTCCCCAGAATTGATGATATGCTAGACCAACTGGGCAGAGCTAAATATTTTTCATGCCTTGACTTAATGTCAGGTTTCCACCAAATTGAACTTGAAGAAAATTCAAGAAATATAACATCTTTTTCAACGAGCAATGGCTCATATCGCCTCACGCGATTACCATTTGGTCTTAAAATAGCACCAAATTCATTTAAGAAAATGATGACTATAGCATTCTCGGGTTTAGACCCCTCTCAGGCATTCCTTTACATGGATGACTTAATGGTGATAGGATGTTCCGAAAAACACATGATTAAAAACTTAACTGATGTTTTTAATGTATGTAGGAAATATAACCTAAAGTTGCATCCAGAAAAATGTTAATTTTTCATGCATGAAGTGACATTCTTAGGTCACAAATGCACTGACAAAGGAGTACTGCCAGATGACAAGAAATTTGACGTCATCAAAAATTATCCTGTCCCTCATGATGCGGACAGTGCGAGACGATTTGTAGCATTCTGCAATTATTATCGTCGATTTATAAAAAACTTCGCCGATTATTCACGGCACATAACTAGATTATGTAAAAAGAATGTTCCTTTTGAATGGTCAAGTGAATACCAAAACGCATTCCAATACCTTAAAGAAAAGCTTATGCACCCCACACTATTACAATATCCTGATTTTCGCAAAGAATTTTGCATTATAACAGATGCTAGTAAACAAGCTTGCGGAGCGGTTCTAACTCAGAACCGTGACGGAATTCAGCTCCCAATAGCTTATGCATCTCGTTCATTTACAAAAGGGGAAAGCAATAGGAGCACCACAGAACAAGAGTTAGCGGCAATTCATTGGGCAATTACCCATTTTAGACCATATATTTATTGGCAAACACTTTACTATTAAAACGGATCACAGACCATTGACATATCTTTTTTCCATGACTAATTCCAGTTCGAAATTAACTCGAATGCGGCTAGAGCTTGAAGAATACGACTTCACAGTAGAATACCTAAAGGGGAAGGATAATTTCGTAGCAGACGCAGTTTCGCGTATTAATACAAAAGAACTTAAAGATATGCAACATAAAGTCCTGAAAGTCACTACCAGGCGACAAAGTAGACAAAATAAAAACTGTATAGTTGAAAATTATGAACTTCTGCCAAGGCAAAGTCATAAAAATGTATCTAAGCCCAACGTACATGAAGTCATTACAAATGATGAAGTACGAAAAGTAGTGACCTTGCGCATAACAGAATCTAAATGTTTATTTAAACATGGAAATAAAATTATCGCAAGAATTTAAGTTAGCGATTTATATACTAATGGAATTCTCGACCTAGGTCAATTCTTCCAAAGGGTCGAAAAAGAGGCCGGTATATTAAAAATCAGCCAACTCAAAGTGGCACCAACTCAAAGTGGCACCGAGAAAAGATGTCGCAAAAGCAATATTCGAAAATTTCATACTCAAGTTTGGTCCAATGAAGACGTTCATCTCGGACATGGGAACAGAGTATAAAAACCAGATTTTAACTGATTTATGCAAGTACATGAAGATCAAGAATCTCACCTCTACTGCATATCATCGAAAATTTAATGAATACATTCGTTCATACATCCCTGCAGACAAAACTGATTGGGATGTCTGGATTCAATATTTCACTTATTGCTTCAATACGACACCATCAGCAACGCATGAGTATTGTGCATACGAACTAGTATTTGGCAGACTACCAAAATAGTTCATAGATTTAAACAAAACTAATTACATAGATCCTATTTATAATTTAGATGACTATTCTAAGGAAATAAAGTTTAGATTAGAAATAGCATACTTATAGAATTATGTTAGAAAAAGCCAAGGCTTATAGGAAATTAGTATATGATGTAAAAACAAAAAATTTTGAATTAAATGTAGGAGATAAAGTACTTATACGAAACGAAACAGGGCACAAATTAGACCCAGTATATTAAGGACCATATATAGTAGAGAAAATAGAAGATAATGACAACATTCTTATTAAAGATAGTAAAAATAAGAAACAAAAAGTACATAAGGATGGGTTAAAAATATATATTCAATGAAAACGTTTCATGAAAAAAAGGGGTCTGATCAACCTAAAAACAAAAAGAAATTTTATTTTTTCTTCTAAGAAAGTTAAAAATAAAATAAAACATAAATTCATATTACATGATTCAAATATATTAAAAATAAAAATTTGTCAATGAACACAAATGTTTTAAGAAAAAGAGATAAAACCTTTGCCAATAAACATTAATTTTTTTAAAATTAAATACAATATATTAACACTAACACTAAATGACTACATGTATTACGCCAGGTGTAGTATATCTACCCTACCATTATCATAAATCAAAGGGTATAAATACATTGTGACACTTTGTCATAATAAATACAAATATACAAATGCCCAAAGTACATTAAAGTCCACTAAGAATTACATAAACATTCCAGCGCACAAGTAATACGATTCATCGCTTATACATAAGCCGATCGCGGTGCGTGGGAATGCTGAGCATGCACTTTGAAGCTCAAGTGGTCAAACCAAACACAACATATGCATGCCTTCTACATACATATGTACATCCCAATATAATTATACACACATGTAAACACTTAGATATAAGCATTGCATGTTTCGGGTTAGCTGAACCCAACATGAATATATAAGATTCATTCAAAATAAAGTGAGACTCCGGAGAAGACGCTCCAGCGAAAATGTTACAATTTCTAAATATTACACTGGCGGTGGCATTGCCGACCCTTTGAATTCTCTGATAGCTAATCATCGCCATCGCAGATTTTTTTTTCACCATTTGGATCAATTTTATTATTCAATTGCTTAAACACATACGGATTTATTTGGAATACAGACTCAAGTAGCTTCTCATTGGGCTCGCCAAATATATCTTCAATTTCTTTGGTTGTTTGCGTTAGAATTTCCTTTTTTATTTCTGGCAGCTTTGGCAAGTGTGTTGAGCGATGTCCATTTAAGGGAAATGGGGTCTTATCAACTTAGCATTTCTTATTTCATTTTCTTTTCCAGTACCTGCTATTTCTTCACATTTCTTTCCTTGTCGGACTTCTGGCGGCTTGTCTATTGATGGAGATGGGCTCTTTTCCATTGCCTTGGCCTCATTTGCTTCATTGTTGGCTTGTCCACTTTCTACAGCATTGTCCTCCGATTTTCTAACTATTGCTTTTTCTTCGTTGTGTTCAGCTACCTCCTTATTCTCATCGTCAGATATAACGACTGTGTCCTCGTCATTAGGACACATTTGCTTTTGAACAAACACCGCATAATTAACTTCCTCGATCGGTGGATCTAGTTCGACCCCAGACCGATTCTATCCTATTCCCAGTTGAGATTGTGTATATTTTTCGCTTGGCTGGCTCTGATCCCTTGGTTGCCCTGGTTATCCCTGAAGATTATCTCCTGTGAGCCAAATATCCCCTTGCTTACCCCGTTTGTCTTACTATTCGTGTAAGTGTGCGTGAGTGCGTGCATGTGTGTGTGCGTGGCTGTGATGGCCGCTGCTTTTGTTGTGCCTCATGTGTGCGTGTGTGCGCTGTGGCTGTGTCTCGGGTGTATGTGTTGCTGTGGTTGTGCCTCGGGTGTGGTTTTTTTTTTTTTTTCGGTGTTGCACCCCGGCCGGAAAATCTTCCAAAGATTCAACATCTACTCCTGCAGATGTATATGCGCGACTCGAGACCCTACAGGGAATCGCCTAAGCACTAAAAACCGCCGAATGCTCTTCTATCCTTGATTTGTGCTCAGCGGGACTGTCACTTAAGATATTGCGTCGGTGAGCAGGATGCAGTGCTGGGACGCACTCTATCTTCTATAGCAGTGTTTAGCTACTCCCACGAGCTCTTTAGTCGCCTTTTACGACAAGCCGAGCTAGCTGTGGTGGTATTCTTGACCCGCCATTACACGGGTAAGGCCGATCACACCTATGTATTTGCTTGTTTGTTTGAGATTTCGTCGCTCCGAACCCGTTTCATCGTGTCTATGATCGTGACATGGCCTTGTTTGCAGATGTCCCTGTCGGCGATCATGGACCCGATTAATCCCTTTGAACTGGACGGGGGCTAGTCAATCCTGCTACTATTTCTCTCTCTGCACCGAACCTGGTACAGTGGAGTAGTACATGCTCCGCAGACTCGGCTTGATCCACGCAAAATAGTCATTGTGGGGAATCCACGTGTTTGTATTTATGTAGATATTGCCTGAAGTACCTATGGCCAGTAAGGAACTGAATCAGATGGCAGATCAAATTCCTTGTGGCCACATGCTTCCCATTCTGTCACGTCGGGAATGAGCTGGTGCGTCCAGCGCCCTATTACGGATGCATTCCACCTTGCCCGCCACTCCTCCAACAGATGTTCGCGTGCATGCTCTCTGCTCACTCCATCCCACGTCGACGAGAGGGCTTTAATCTGGAGATCTATTGGGGGATGCCCAATAGGACCAGAGCCGCATCTTCCGATATGGTCCTTAAACCTCTTATAAGTCTTAGGGCCATTGTCCTAAAGACTACACGACCCATTTTGACGGTCTTTAAGCCGCGCCTCCCCAGATAGGTGCCGCATAGAGCAGAGTAGAATTCGCCACAGACACTTGTAACTTCCTTGCAGGCCTCTTTGGTCCTCCCACGTTGGGCATTAGTCGCGCTATGGCCGCAGACGTCATCGCTGCCTTCCTGCCGGCATACCTTGCGTGGTCTATGATGACTCCTAGGTATTTCAGAGATTCCGCTGACTCCACTTGTACTCCGTTCGCAGATAGCCGTATGCTTTCGATGATTCGTCTGCTACTTAGCAGCATCGCTTCCGTCTTTTGAGCCGCGAATTCTAGACCCACTGCGTCCAGCCAGTCGATAGCCGCCCTAATGGTTTCATTGCAACGTGTTTGCAAATGCGTTAGGGTTTTGGCTACGGCTGTTATCGCAACATCATCGGCGAAGCAATGCAGCTCCAACCCACTGGGCTTGTTGATGCCCGCGATTCCGTCGTACATCACGTTCCATAGTATTGGTCCGAGCACTGACCCTTGTGGAACTCCGGCAGAGACTCGGTAGCTTTTCGGGTTCCCTGAAGTAACTACCCACTAACGTGATCAGGTAGTCAGCTATACCCATGTTGCGCATGGCGCAAAGAATGCAGGGCCATTTGGCCGAGTTGAATGCATTCTTAACGTCCAGGGTAACTATAGCGCATTACTCCTTTGTACCTCCAAGCCATCTGTCTCCGGCAAGCGCACACTTCGCTATATTTCTAACTTCCGTGAGAGCGTCGGGTGTGCTCCTACCTTTACGGAATCCATACTGCTGAATGGAAAGTCCGTTGGCTCACTCTGTGAACGTTTCCATTCTGCAGAATAGTACGTGCTCAAAGAGCTTGCCCACAATGTCTAGAAGGCACAGCGGGCGGTAGGCACCTGCACTATTTGGATTGCCTTTCCCTTTTGGCAACAATACCAGCCTCTGGCATTTCCAGCGCTTAGGAAAGACACCCTCCGATAGGCATTGTTGAAATACAAATCTGAAAATTTTGGGTTTGATCAACGCGATTCGTTTGATGACCCCTCCAGTTACTCCATCATGACCCAGCGCCTTGCTCGGGTTGATCCTTCTGGCTGCCTGCACGATTTCCTCCGACGTGACGTAAGGGAAATCCGTACCTAGGGCTGCATGTGCCGGTTGCCACAGTGTGTCTTGTGGCGGGAAAAGTTCCGTAACTATGACCGTCATGACATTAGGATCTAGCGGGGGTCTTCTTCCTGAGCCCTTTAATTTCTTGCGTACAATTTTATACGCTAGTCCCCAGGGGTTATCATCGACGCTCTCAATAAGCTCACTGAAAGCTTCAGCTTTGGCGTTTGAAATTGCCTTCTGAAAGTCCGCACGTTTTGCCTTATAGGTCTCTAGTAACTGTGCGTAGTTGGCATTTTCTTTCAATGCTTTACTCTACCATTATACAGGCGGCTTCTGTTTTCCAGTCCTCTTCCTAGGCATTATTGCGTCGCACGTCGATTCCAGCATTCTGGCTAGGTCAGACGCCATGTCTTCGGCATGCCCAGTTGGAGTGGTCAGGCCTTCTATTACGTGGTCTTACATTGCTCTGTCCACTTTTCTGGTGTCTCAGGCTCGTCCCAATACCTTTTTTCGATGTCGAGGTATCGCGCTCACCAGCTGGAAGCTGAAATCGATCCGTGTACCAGGTTATACAGGCACTTCGGAGTAAACGCCTCCGACGGGGGTACCTTTGTATCCTTGCCTACTCCCATTCCCCAAACACTCTATTCTTCAATTTAGATGGAAAAGGCCATTCTAAGCTTGTAGGTTGACAGTTGTATGAAGCTGGTATCCAACTTACAGGCAACTGTCTTGCTACCAGTTATAGAGCGTTAAGCAAAGGGGGAGCAGGACATGCCACGCCGAAGTGCGCCGCTATATGCCTACTCGTACCGTTTCGGGTTCGGAAAAATATAAAGGGGAAAGGGTGGAACTTCGATTTCAGCCGCCCTTGTCCACCTAGCCGAATCTTAGAAGTCCCTGCTCGGGCGCCATCTGTAAGGTAGTTTTCTGGGGCAAACTCAGTCGTGCCCAGGGAACTGCTACAAAAAAAAGGGAAATGTTGAGACTTGGGTAAAGTACCACCAAGGGAAGGAAGGCCGGCCCATCATCGGGCTCCGGGTTGAATCGCCGAAGAGCGCCGAAGGGGCACCCCCCTCAGGTCATCACCAACCACGTTACCTGGTAATGGAATAGGCAAGGGAGGAACGGAAAGGTCAGACTTGGAGAACGGGTGGAGATCTCAATGGATGCCAGGTTGGGTACATCTCTGCACATCCACTTCGATCCGCCCGTCCCTAAATACAGTGACGGAGAGGGAGAGGTGAGGAGGGGAAAGGGAGTCAGATTTGTGGGAGAGGAAGATCTCAATGGATGCCGGGTTGGGTACTTTTTGCATCCACCCATCCTCAAATCGTGACGAGTGGTAAGTAAGGAGGGAAAAGGGGTAAACGGGTAAAGGGTTCCTAAGTACTGGAATGATCCTTACATAAAAGGAGAACGCTCTTTCTATATTATTTTCATTTATTACTTAAGCACTACTACATTTCTACCCCAAGATACCCTATCCTCACCAAGCTAAGCTCTAACATTTCTCCTGTGAGCCAAATATCCCCTTGCTTACCCCGTTTGTCTTACTATTCGTGTAAGTGTGCGTGAGTGCGTGCATGTGTGTGTGCGTGGCTGTGATGGCCGCTGCTTTTGTTGTGCCTCATGTGTGCGTGTGTGCGCTGTGGCTGTGTCTCGGGTGTATGTGTTGCTGTGGTTGTGCCTCGGGTGTGGTTTTTTTTTTTTTTTTCGGTGTTGCACCCCGACCGGAAAATCTTCCAAAGATTCAACATCTACTCCAGCAGATAGTACATGCGCGACTCGAGACCCTACAGGGAATCGCCTAAGCACTAAAAACCGCCGAATGCTCTTCTATCCTTGATTTGTGCTCAGCGGGACTGTCACTTAAGATATTGCGTCGGTGAGCAGGATGCAGTGCTGGGACGCACTCTATCTTCCATAGCAGTGTTTAACTACTCCCACGAGCTCTTTAGTCGCCTTGTACGACAAGCCGAGCTAGCTGTGGTGGTATTCTTGACCCGCCATCACACGGGTAAGAACGATCACACCTATGTGATCGCTGGTTTGTTAAAGATTTCGTTGCTCCGAACCCGTTTCATCGTGTCTATGATAGTGACATGGCCTTCTTTGCAGATGTCCATGTCGGCGATCATGGAAGCGATTAATCGCCTTGAACTTCTAGACCCACTGCGTCCAGCCAGTCGATAGCCGCCCTAATGGTTTCATTGCAACGTGTTTGCAAATGCGTTAGGATTTTGGCTACGGCTGTTATCGCAACATCATCGGCGAAGCAATGCAGCTCCAACCCACTGGGCTTGTTGATGCCCGCGATTCCGTCGTACATCACGTTCCATAGTATTGGTCCGAGCACTGACCCTTGTGGAACTCCGGCAGAGACTCGGTAGCTTTTCGGGTTGACCTCAGTGTCGTACCAGAACACGCGGTCCCTGAAGTAATTACCCACTAACGTGATCAGGTAGTCAGCTATACCCATGTTGCGTATGGCGCAAAGAATGCAGAGCCATTTGGCCCAGTTGAATGCATTCTTAACGTCCAGGGTAACTATAGCGCATTACTCCTTTGTACCTCCAAGCCATCTGTCTCCGGCAAGCACACACTTTGTTATATTTCTAACTTCCGTGAGCGCGTCGAGTATGCTCCTACGTTTACGGAATACATACTGCTGACGGGATAGTCCGTTGGCTCACTCTGTGAACGTTTCCATTCTGCAGAATAGTACGTGCTCAAAGAGCTTGCCCACAATGTCTAGAAGGCACAGCGAGCGGTAGGCACCTGCACTATTTGGATCGCCTTTCCCTTTTGGCAACAATACCAGCCTCTGGCATTTCCAGCGCTTAGGAAAGACACCCTCCGATAGGCATTGTTTGAATACAAATCTAAAGATTTCGGGTTTGATCAACGCGATTGCTTTGATGACCCCTCCAGTTACTCCATCAAGGCCCAGCGCCTTGCTCGGGTTGATCCTTCTGGCTGCCTGCACGATTTCCTCCGACGTGACGCAAGGGAAATCCGTACCTAGGGCTGCATGTGCCGGTTACCACAGTGTGTCTTGTGGCGGGAAAAGTTCCGTAACTATGTTCGTCATGACATTAGGTTCTAGCGGGGGTCTTCTTCCTGAGCCCTTTAATTTCTTGCGTAAAATTTTATACGCTAGTCCCCAGGGGTTATCATCGACGCTCTCAATAAGCTCACTGAAAGCTTCAGCTTTGGCGTTTGAAATTGCCTTCTGAAAGTCCGCACGCTTTGCCTTATAGGTCTCTAGTAACTGTGCGTAGTTGGCATTTTCTTTCAATGCTTTACTCTACCAGTATACAGGCGGTTTCTGTTTTCCCGTCCTCTTCCTAGGCATTATTACGTCGCACGTCGATTCCAGCATTCTGGCTAGGTCAGACGCCATGTCTTCGGCATGCCCAGTTGGAGTGGTCCGGCCTTCTATTACGTGGTCTAACATTGCTCTGTCCATTTTCCTGGTGTCCCAGGCTCGTCCCAATACCTTTTTTCGATGTCGAGGTATCGCGCTCACCAGCTGGACGCTGAAAGCGATCAGCGCATGGTCGCTCAGGGTGACGTCTTTCAGTACCTTCCAGTTCGCGTGTGCCGCTAGGGATCTGCTGACGAATGTGACATCGATGAAGGAGGACCCTCTGTCATTATTAAACGTCGGGCTTAGGCCGTCGTTCAACAGCACCAGGTCTAGCAGGCTCATGACGTTAGTCAAGGCACTACCACGTTGACTGGTTACTCGACTTCCCCATTCGGTGGCCCAGGCGTTGAAATCACCCGCCATGATTAAGGTTACGTCCACTTGCGTGTTATACAAGTAGACCCAACATCTCCTCGAATTGGTCCAGGCTGTCACTGGGTGGGGCGTAGCAACTATAGAAATGCAGACCTCTGACTTTAGCGTAGGTGAAGCCACGTTTATGGAGGGTCAGCACTTCCTGTATGTGGAGTTTCGTGCAGCATATTATTGCCGCCTTGCCCGATGCTTCCACTATCATGTCTGAGCTACCTGATCTCAAGAGATAGGGTTCACTCAGGAGCATGACATCAGCCTTGTGTTCCACTCCGGACTGATCGAGTAGGCTCTGAGCAGCGGAGCAATGGTTCACATTAATCGGCAGTACATTAACATAGTCCAACATGATTGCGGGAATTGGCTCTTCACTGTAGATTGGCCTTCTTGTAGGCCGGGCACGCATATCCGCCAGTCAGGTGGTTTCGATCTTCGTCGCTGGGGCATTTGAGGCAATTAGGTGGTGCTACGCAGCCTTTGGCCTTGTGGCCCCGTTCGCCGCATCGCAGACAGCAGTCTGATCGATCCGCCTCCTTGCAGGTTGTGGATAGGTGTCCATATCCAAGGCATCTGAAACACCTAAGCGGTCTCTCGTCTCTAGTGAGGCGGCACCTCGACCAGCCTACGGTTGCGGTCTGAGTGCCATCACGCATCCTTCTAAGCCCTCGAACATCTGTGGGTCTGATCTCCACGTCCTGAAACTGGGCAACTAGGCATCGAGAGAGTTCCTCCGCCGTCGTTGCTTCGTCCATTCCGCAGCACTTCAACGCGAGTTTCTGCACACTTGTGGACTCTTTAGCATCATTTTTTCCTCAAGATGGTCCTTTTTGCATGCCTCCTTGGCGGGGCTTCTTACCACCATGTTCAGCGCTTACTGCTGGGTTACGTGGCTTCTGCTGCACTGCTGTTTGGGTAGCGACACTGTTGGAGGAAGGATCTTTCCTATCGCTGCTGTGGACCTTCAACGCCCTGCTGTTACGAGCTGCCAGTTCAGCAATTACACCCTTCGTCTCCTTGGTGACGTGACGCTGCGTCTCGAACGCCGATAGGAGTACGCTTATCCTACCGTTCATCCTTACTAGTATGCTGCGCAGATCTTCGTTCTGCCAGATCCGTGGAAGCGGTAAACCAGGCGGTCGCTGTATATCGACGGCTTCACAACCGCCGGCACTGGGTTTCCGACTCCCTGCACCGTAAACTCCACTCTGTTCGTTCTATCCTTTTTTGGTTACTAAAAGCTGTGCATTTTAGCCCTTCTGCCAGGGGCACACCCATATTTGATGGATGGTGTAGCTACCCCGTTATGCTCCTAGCCGTCCAATATGGAACAGACGCTAACCAGTATGCCGCCCGGTACGGGAACAGACGCATACTGGATTTTCGAAAAGTCCTTGATATCCGCCTTCTTATCTTAGCCAGCCTCCCAGTCGGGTGACGAAGGAGCTGTTACCGGAGACACCATGTGGAGGCAATGAATGCTTGGATATTGCTCCGTATGGATCGTGCTGGGTTTTGCCAAGTTAAAGCCAGACACTTTGCCATACAGGCGCTACCCCGTGCTTCGGATGTGTGTGTGTTGCAGTGGTTGTGTAATGTGTGTGTGCGCGGCTGTTGTTGTGCTCCGGGTGTGGGGGTGTGTGTTGCAATCGCTGTGCCACGAGGACGTGTTCTGTGGTTGTTGCTATTGTTGTTTTTATTATTTATTATTTTTATGTTATTGTATAATGTTAATTTGTAATGGTTTTTGATTTTTTTAATGTTTTGTTTTGTGCCAGTGTCGTAGTATGATGTTTAAGGATTTTGTTTTATTGTTATTGGAATTGTTTTTAATATTTATTATTTAAAGTTATTATATTATTTTAATTTGTAATTTAAAATGATAATCAACGTGTTGTATTGTGTCGCTGTTGCCCTCGTTATCCCAGTCCACGAGTAACACTCCATGTTATTTGCCGAACACGTCCGTTCCGTTTCGATGCTCTAGTCCAACTGCCATTTGCCTTTTTCTTAATAAGCATCGCGATGTAATGCTAATTCGATTCTCCAGCTCGTCTTATTGCTGGATGCATAGATAAGAGCGCATGCTCTCTTTGTTGTTGTTGCGCGCATGTGTAAGCTGCCCTTGGCGATCACTTGCTTATTGTTCGTAGTGAGCGTGTATAAGTCAGAACAGTAAGCGCGCATGCAAACGCTTATCTTGCATAAAATCTCTCTCTCTCACTGTTGTCGTTGAACAGTGTGCGCGTATGCGTAAGCTTATCTGCATTTAATCTCGCTCTCTCACTTTTGGACAGTAAGTGAGTATGCACGAGCTTATCTTGCTTTCCATTGGTTGAACTTTTAAGCTGAGCTTTTCTGTATTCGTAGGCAGCCGTTGTTTATCTCTGTTTGAAGCGGCCCAGGCTGGTCTCTATATCCGATTTCCCGCTGCTTGCCCCGAAGCTGGTAGCTTGTTTTAAGCTAACTATACTTCTAAGTGAAAAAATAATAATTCTAACATGCCGGTTTCATGCCGATTGTATTTAGTTTATGTAAGGAGGATTTGAGTCCTTACACCGCCTTCTCACCTGCGGCTTCGTGACAAGATCGTGACCTTCTCCGTGATAACTTTCCCTAGATTAGCATTTCTGTATGTGTTACCTTTTTTTTACCTATCTTGCTTGGTGGGGTTACAAATGTTCTACTTTATCTTAAACTCTAACTTATGATGCTAATTCTTACGGTTAGATGTCCACCGAAACTTTGGCTTCAGTGGTGTAGCTTAATTGGGTTTCCCCTTTTGGGTTGGGACGTTAGGGCGGCGCACCATCCTTAGTGGCCCCATGAAGTCGTTAGTGTCTTCGGATTCGTCTGGTCATCCGTCTTGTGGTACCTGCATTGCCTTTGACATCAAAATCGTGGGCCCGAGTAATTGCATCAGTTAGTGAAGGTGCTTCTGGTGTAGTATATCTACCCTACCATTATCATAAATCAAAGGGTATAAATACATTGTGACACTTTGTCATAATAAATACAAATATACAAATGCCCAAAGTACATTAAAGACCGCTAAGAATTACGAATAATAAATACGATCCATCGCTTATACTTAAGCCGATCGCGGTGCGTGGGAATGCTGAGCATGCACTTTGCAGCTCAAGTGGTCAAACCAAACACAACATATGCATGCCTTCTGCATACATATGTATATACCAATATAATTATGCACACATGTAAATACTTAGATATAAGCATTGCATGTTTCGGGTTAGCTGAACCCAACATGAATATATAAGATTCATTCAAAATTAAGTGAGACTACGGAGAAGACGCTCCAGCGAAAATGTTACAATTTCTAAATATTAC
>JAWNNK010000435.1:0-11706 GCA_035045065.1 Hirtodrosophila trivittata
GACAAACAAACAGACAAACAGACAGACAAGCAGACAGACAAGCAGACAGACAAAGAAACAGACAGACAAACAGACAGACAAATAGACAGACAAACTGACAGAAAAACAGACAGACAAACAGACAGACAAACAGACAGACAAACAGACAGACAAACAGACAGACAAATAGAGAGACAAACTGACAAACAAACAGACAAACAAACAGAGAGACAAACAGAAAGACAAACAGACAAAAAAACAGACAGACAGACAAACAGACAGACAAGAAGACAGACAAAGAAACAGACAGACAAACAGACAGACAAACAGACAGACAAACAGACAGACAAAAAGACAGACAAACAGACAGACAAACAGACAGACAAACAGACAGACAAACAGACAGACAAACAAACAGACAAGCAGACAGACAAAAAAGACATACAAACTGAATGAAAAACAGACAGACAAACAGACAGACAAACAGACAGACAAAAAGAGAGACAAACTGACAAACAAACAAACAGCGAAGAAGACTATAAAACTGACAGAATAACAGACAGACAAAAAGGATACAATCAGACAGGAAAAGAGACAGACAAAATACAGACAGACTAACAGAGAGACACACAACCATACAAACAGACAGACAAGCAGACAGACAAACAGGCAAACAGACAAACAGACATACAAACAGACCGGCAAACAAACAGACAGACAAGCAGACAGACAAACAAGCAGACAGACAACGGGATAGACCAAAAGTCAGAAAAACAGACAGAAAAAAGACAGACAGACAGACAAACAGACAGACAAACAGACAGACAAACAGACAGACAGACAGACAAACAAACAGACGGACAAACAGAAAGACATATAGACAGACAAGCTGACGGACAAACAGACAGACAAGAAGACAGACAAACAAACAGACAGACAAACAGACAGACAAGCAGACAGACAAACAGTATTTATAATTAATAACCGGTATACATGTTATAAGTTCTATAACAAGCCGATACGTGCAAACGCTGCTTGAAAATAAACAGACAAGCAGACAGACAAACAGTATTTATAATATTTAACAGGTATACATGTTATAAGTTCTATTATAAGCCGATGCGTGCAAACGCTACTTGAAAAAAACAGACAAACAGACAGACAAATAGAAAGATAAACTGACAGACAAACAGACAGACAAGCAGACAGACAAACAGACAGACAAACTGACAAACAGACAGGGAAACAGACAGAGAAACAGACTATAAAAGAGACAGAATAACAGATAGACAAAAAGGATACAATCAGACAGGAAAAGAGACAGTCAAAATACAGACAGACTAACAAAGAGACACACAACCAGACAAACAGACAGACAAACAGACAAACAGACAAACAGACAAACAGACAGACAAACAAACAGACATACAAACAGAAAGACAAACAGACAGACAAGCAGACAGACAAAAAGACAGAGAAACAGACAGACAAACAGACAGACAAACTGACAGAGAAACAGACAGACAAACAGACAGACAAACAGACAGACAAAAAGATAGACAAACAGACAGACAAATAGACAGACAAACAGACAGGCAAACAGACAGACAAACAAACAGCGAAAAAGACTATAAAACTGACAGAATAACAGACAGACAAAAAGGATACAATCAGACAGGAAAAGAGACAGTCAAAATACAGACAGACTAACAGAGAGACACACAACCAGACAAACAGACAGACAAACAGACAAACAGACAAACAGACAGACAAACAAACAGACATACAAACAGACAGACAAACAGACAGACAAGCAGACAGACAAAAAGACAGAGAAACAGACAGACAAACAGACAGACAAACTGACAGAGAAATAGACAGACAAACAGACAGACAAACAGACAGACAAAAAGATAGACAAACAGACAGACAAATAGACAGACAAACAGACAGGCAAACAGACAGACAAACAGACAGCGAAACAGACTATAAAACTGACAGAATAACAGACAGACAAAAAGGATACAATCAGACAGGAAAAGAGACAGACAAAATACAGACAAAAAGAGAAACAAACAGAGAGACAAACAGAGAGACACACAACCAGACAAACAGACAGACAAGCAGACAGACAAAGAAACAGACAGACAAACAGACAGACAAATAGACAGACAAACTGACAGAAAAACAGACAGACAAACAGACAGACAAACAGACAGACAAACAGACAGACAAACAGACAGACAAACAGACAGACAAATAGAGAGACAAACTGACAAACAAACAGACAAACAAACAGAGAGACAAACAGAAAGACAAACAGACAAAAAAACAGACAGACAGACAAACAGACAGACAAGCAGACAGACAAAGAAACAGACAGACAAACAGACAGACAAACAGACAGACAAACAGACAGACAAACAGACAGACAGACAGACAAACAGACTGACAAACAGACAGACAAACAGACAGACAAACAGACAGACAAACAAACAGACAAGCAGAAAGACAAACAGACAGAAAAACAGACAGACAAACAGACAGACAAACAGACAGACAAACAGACAGAGAAACAGACAGACAAACAGACAGACAAACAGACAGACAAACAGACAGACAATCAGACAGACAAACAGACAGACAAAACAGACAGACAAACAGACAGACAAAAAAGACATACAAACTGACAGAAAAACAGACAGACAAACAGACAGACAATTAGACAGACAAAAAGAGAGACAAACTGACAAACAAACAAACAGCGAAAAAGACTATAAAACTGACAGAATAACAGACAGACAAAAAGGATACAATCAGACAGGAAAAGAGACAGACAAAATACAGACAGACTAACAGAGAGACACACAACCATACAAACAGACAGACAAGCAGACAGACAAACAGGCAAACAGACAAACAGACAGACAAACAGACAGACAAACAAACAAACAAATAGACAAACAAACAGACAAACAAACAGACAAACAAACAGAGAGACAAACAGAAAGACAAACAGACAAAAAAACAGACAGACAAACAGACTATAAAACTGACAGAATAACAGACAGACAAAAAGGATACAATCAGACAGGAAAAGAGACAGACAAAATACAGACAGACTAACAGAGAGACACACAACCATACAAACAGACAGACAAGCAGACAGACAAACAGGCAAACAGACAAACAGACATACAAACAGACCGGCAAACAAACAGACGGACAAGCAGACAGACAAACAAGCAGACAGACAACGGGATAGACCAAAAGTCAGAAAAACAGACAGAAAAAAGACAGACAGACAGACAAACAGACAGACAAACAGACAGACAAACAGACAGACAAACAGAGAGACAAGCAGACAGACAAACAAACAGACGGACAAACAGAAAGACAAATAGACAGACAAGCTGACAGACAAACAGACAGACAAGCAGACAGACAAACAAACAGACAGACGAGCAGACAGACAAACAGAAAGACAAACAGACTATAAAACTGACAAAATAACAGACAGACAAAAAGGATACAATCAGACAGGAAAAGAGACGGACAAAATACAGACATACTAACAAAGAGACACACAACCATACAAACAGACAGACAAGCAGACAGACAAACAGGCAAACAGACAAACAGACAAACAGACAGACAAACAGACAAACAAACAAACAAATAGACAAACAAACAGACAAACAAACAGACAAACAAACAGAGAGACAAACAGAAAGACAAACAGACAAAAAAACAGACAGACAAACAGACAGACAAACAGACAAACAGACAGACAAGCAGACAGACAAAGAAACAGGCAAACAAACAGACAGACAAATAGACAGACAAACTGACAGACAAACAGACAGACAAACAGACAGACAAATAGACAGACAAACAGACAGGCAAACAGACAGACAAACAGACAGCGAAACAGACTATAAAACTGACAGAATAACAGACAGACAAAAAGGATACAATCAGACAGGAAAAGAGACAGACAAAATACAGACAAACAGAGAAACAAACAGAGAGACAAACAGAGAGACACACAACCAGACAAACAGACAGACAAGCAGACAGACAAAGAAACAGACAGACAAACAGACAGACAAATAGACAGACAAACTGACAGAAAAACAGACAGACAAACAGACAGACAAACAGACAGACAAACAGACAGACAAACAGACAGACAAACAGACAGACAAATAGAGAGACAAACTGACAAACAAACAGACAAACAAACAGAGAGACAAACAGAAAGACAAACAGACAAAAAAACAGACAGACAGACAAACAGACAGACAAGCAGACAGACAAAGAAACAGACAGACAAACAGACAGACAAACAGAAAGACAAACAGACAGACAAACAGACAGACAAACAGACAGACAAACAGACAGACAAACAAACAGACAAGCAGAAAGACAAACAGACAGAAAAACAGACAGACAAACAGACAGACAAACAGGCAGACAAACAGACAGAGAAACAGACAGACAAACAAATAGACAAACAAACAGACAAACAAACAGACAAACAAACAGAGAGACAAACAGACTGACAAACAGACTATAAAACTGACCAAATAACAGACAGACAAAAAGGATACAATCAGACAGGAAAACAGACAGACAAAATACAGACAGACTAACAGAGAGACACACAACCATACAAACAGACAGACAAGCAGACAGACAAACAGACAGACAAACAAACAAACAAATAGACAAACAAACAGACAAACAAACAGACAAACAAACAGAGAGACATACAGAAAGACAAACAGACAAAAAAACAGACAGACAAACAGACAGACAAGCAGACAGACAAAGAAACAGACAGACAAACAGACAGACAAATAGACAGACAAACTGACAGGCGACAAACAGACAGACAAACAGACAGACAAGCAGACAGACAAACAGTATTTATAATTAATAACCGGTATACATGTTATAAGTTCTATAACAAGCCGATACGTGCAAACGCTGCTTGAAAATAAACAGACAAGCAGACAGACATATAGACAGACAAACAGACAGGCAAACAGACAGACAAACAAACAGCGAAAAAGACTATAAAACTGACAGAATAACAGACAGACAAAAAGGATACAATCAGACAGGAAAAGAGACAGTCAAAATACAGACAGACTAACAGAGAGACACACAACCAGACAAACAGACAGACAAACAGACAAACAGACAAACAGACAAACAGACAAACAGACAGACAAACAAACAGACAGACAAACAAACAGACATACAAAAAGACAGACAAACAGACAGACAAGCAGACAGACAAAAAGACAGAGAAACAGACAGACAAACAGACAGACAAACTGACAGAGAAATAGACAGACAAACAGACAGACAAACAGACAGACAAAAAGATAGACAAACAGACAGACAAATAGACAGACAAACAGACAGGCAAACAGACAGACAAACAGACAGCGAAACAGACTATAAAACTGACAGAATAACAGACAGACAAAAAGGATACAATCAGACAGGAAAAGAGACAGACAAAATACAGACAAATAGAGAAACAAACAGAGAGACAAACAGAAAGACACACAACCAGACAAACAGACAGACAAGCAGACAGACAAGCAGACAGACAAAGAAACAGACAGACAAACAGACAGACAAATAGACAGACAAACTGACAGAAAAACAGACAGACAAACAGACAGACAAACAGACAGACAAACAGACAGACAAACAGACAGACAAATAGAGAGACAAACTGACAAACAAACAGACAAACAAACAGAGAGACAAACAGAAAGACAAACAGACAAAAAAACAGACAGACAGACAAACAGACAGACAAGAAGACAGACAAAGAAACAGACAGACAAACAGACAGACAAACAGACAGACAAACAGACAGACAAAAAGACAGACAAACAGACAGACAAACAGACAGACAAACAGACAGACAAACAGACAGACAAACAAACAGACAAGCAGACAGACAAAAAAGACATACAAACTGAATGAAAAACAGACAGACAAACAGACAGACAAACAGACAGACAAAAAGAGAGACAAACTGACAAACAAACAAACAGCGAAGAAGACTATAAAACTGACAGAATAACAGACAGACAAAAAGGATACAATCAGACAGGAAAAGAGACAGACAAAATACAGACAGACTAACAGAGAGACACACAACCATACAAACAGACAGACAAGCAGACAGACAAACAGGCAAACAGACAAACAGACATACAAACAGACCGGCAAACAAACAGACAGACAAGCAGACAGACAAACAAGCAGACAGACAACGGGATAGACCAAAAGTCAGAAAAACAGACAGAAAAAAGACAGACAGACAGACAAACAGACAGACAAACAGACAGACAAACAGACAGACAGACAGACAAACAAACAGACGGACAAACAGAAAGACATATAGACAGACAAGCTGACGGACAAACAGACAGACAAGAAGACAGACAAACAAACAGACAGACAAACAGACAGACAAGCAGACAGACAAACAGTATTTATAATTAATAACCGGTATACATGTTATAAGTTCTATAACAAGCCGATACGTGCAAACGCTGCTTGAAAATAAACAGACAAGCAGACAGACAAACAGTATTTATAATATTTAACAGGTATACATGTTATAAGTTCTATTATAAGCCGATGCGTGCAAACGCTACTTGAAAAAAACAGACAAACAGACAGACAAATAGAAAGATAAACTGACAGACAAACAGACAGACAAGCAGACAGACAAACAGACAGACAAACTGACAAACAGACAGGGAAACAGACAGAGAAACAGACTATAAAAGAGACAGAATAACAGATAGACAAAAAGGATACAATCAGACAGGAAAAGAGACAGTCAAAATACAGACAGACTAACAAAGAGACACACAACCAGACAAACAGACAGACAAACAGACAAACAGACAAACAGACAAACAGACAGACAAACAAACAGACATACAAACAGAAAGACAAACAGACAGACAAGCAGACAGACAAAAAGACAGAGAAACAGACAGACAAACAGACAGACAAACTGACAGAGAAACAGACAGACAAACAGACAGACAAATAGACAGACAAAAAGATAGACAAACAGACAGACAAATAGACAGACAAACAGACAGGCAAACAGACAGACAAACAAACAGCGAAAAAGACTATAAAACTGACAGAATAACAGACAGACAAAAAGGATACAATCAGACAGGAAAAGAGACAGTCAAAATACAGACAGACTAACAGAGAGACACACAACCAGACAAACAGACAGACAAACAGACAAACAGACAAACAGACAGACAAACAAACAGACATACAAACAGACAGACAAACAGACAGACAAGCAGACAGACAAAAAGACAGAGAAACAGACAGACAAACAGACAGACAAACTGACAGAGAAATAGACAGACAAACAGACAGACAAACAGACAGACAAAAAGATAGACAAACAGACAGACAAATAGACAGACAAACAGACAGGCAAACAGACAGACAAACAGACAGCGAAACAGACTATAAAACTGACAGAATAACAGACAGACAAAAAGGATACAATCAGACAGGAAAAGAGACAGACAAAATACAGACAAAAAGAGAAACAAACAGAGAGACAAACAGAGAGACACACAACCAGACAAACAGACAGACAAGCAGACAGACAAAGAAACAGACAGACAAACAGACAGACAAATAGACAGACAAACTGACAGAAAAACAGACAGACAAACAGACAGACAAACAGACAGACAAACAGACAGACAAACAGACAGACAAACAGACAGACAAATAGAGAGACAAACTGACAAACAAACAGACAAACAAACAGAGAGACAAACAGAAAGACAAACAGACAAAAAAACAGACAGACAGACAAACAGACAGCAAGCAGACAGACAAAGAAACAGACAGACAAACAGACAGACAAACAGACAGACAAACAGACAGACAAACAGACAGACAGACAGACAAACAGACTGACAAACAGACAGACAAACAGACAGACAAACAGACAGACAAACAAACAGACAAGCAGAAAGACAAACAGACAGAAAAACAGACAGACAAACAGACAGACAAACAGACAGACAAACAGACAGAGAAACAGACAGACAAACAGACAGACAAACAGACAGACAAACAGACAGACAATCAGACAGACAAACAGACAGACAAAACAGACAGACAAACAGACAGACAAAAAAGACATACAAACTGACAGAAAAACAGACAGACAAACAGACAGACAATTAGACAGACAAAAAGAGAGACAAACTGACAAACAAACAAACAGCGAAAAAGACTATAAAACTGACAGAATAACAGACAGACAAAAAGGATACAATCAGACAGGAAAAGAGACAGACAAAATACAGACAGACTAACAGAGAGACACACAACCATACAAACAGACAGACAAGCAGACAGACAAACAGGCAAACAGACAAACAGACAGACAAACAGACAGACAAACAAACAAACAAATAGACAAACAAACAGACAAACAAACAGACAAACAAACAGAGAGACAAACAGAAAGACAAACAGACAAAAAAACAGACAGACAAACAGACTATAAAACTGACAGAATAACAGACAGACAAAAAGGATACAATCAGACAGGAAAAGAGACAGACAAAATACAGACAGACTAACAGAGAGACACACAACCATACAAACAGACAGACAAGCAGACAGACAAACAGGCAAACAGACAAACAGACATACAAACAGACCGGCAAACAAACAGACGGACAAGCAGACAGACAAACAAGCAGACAGACAACGGGATAGACCAAAAGTCAGAAAAACAGACAGAAAAAAGACAGACAGACAGACAAACAGACAGACAAACAGACAGACAAACAGACAGACAGACAGACAAACAGAGAGACAACAGACAGACAAACAAACAGACGGACAAACGAGACAGACAGACACTGACAGACAAACAGACAGACAAGCAGACAGCACAAACAGACAGACAGACAGACCAGAGCAAACAGACAACGACAAATCAGACAGACGGACAATCAGACAGGAGAACGACAAACAGACAGACTAACAAAGAGACACACAACCATACAAACAGACAGACAAGCAGACAGACAAACAGCAAACAGACAAACAGACAGACAAACAAACAAACAGACAAACAGACAGACAAACAACGACAAACAAACAGACAGACAAACAGAAAGACAAACAGACAAAAAACAACAGACAAACAGACACAGACAAACAGACAGACAAGCAGACAGACAGAAACAGACAGACAAACAGACAGACAAATAGACAGACAAACTGACAGGCGACAAACAGACTGACAAACAGACTATACTGACCATAACAGACAGACAGGATACAATCAGACAGGAAAACAGACAGACAAAATACAGACAGACTAACAGAGAGACACACAACCATACAAACAGACAGACAACAGACAGACACAAACAGACAAACAGACAGACAAACAAACATATAGACAAACAAACAGACAAACAAACAGACAAACAAACAGAGAGACATACAGAAAGACAAACAGACAAAAAAACAGACAGACAAACAGACAGACAAGCAGACAAACAGACAGACAAACAGACAGACAAATAGACAGACAAACTGACAGGACAAACAGACAAACAAACAGACAGACAAGCAGACAGACAAACAGTATTTATAATTAATAACCGGTATACATGTTATAAGTTCTATAACAAGCCGATACGTGCAAACGCTGCTTGAAAATAAACAGACAAGCAGACAGACAGAACAGGTATACGTTAGTCATTATAAGCCGATGCGTAAACGCTACTTGAAAAAACAGACAAACAGACAGACATGAAAGATAACGACAGACAAACAGACAGACAAGCAGACAGACAAACAGACAGCCGCAAACAGACAGGGAAACAGACAGAGAAACAGACTATAAAAGAGACAGAATAACAGACAGACAAAAAGAATACAATCAGACAGGAAAAGAGACAGTCAAAATACAGACAGACTAACAAAGAGACACACAACCAGACAAACAGACAGACAAGCAGACAAACAGACAAACAGACAAACAGACAAACAGACAGACAAACAAACAGACATACAAACAGAAAGACAAACAGACAGACAAGCAGACAGACAAAAAGACAGAGAAACAGACAGACAAACAGACAGACAAACTGACAGAGAAACAGACAGACAAACAGACAGACAAACAGACAGACAAAAAGATAGACAAACAGACAGACAAATAGACAGACAAACAGACAGGCAAACAGACAGACAAACAAACAGCGAAAAAGACTATAAAACTGACAGAATAACAGACAGACAAAAAGGATACAATCAGACAGGAAAAGAGACAGACAAAATACAGACAGACTAACAGAGAGACACACAACCATACAAACAGACAGACAAGCAGACAGACAAACAGGCAAACAGACAAACAGACAGACAAACAGACAGACAAACAGACAGACAAACAGACAGACAAACAAACAAACAAATAGACAAACAAACAGACAAACAAACAGACAAACAAACAGAGAGACAAACAGAAAGACAAACAGACAAAAAAACAGACAGACAAACAGACTATAAAACTGACAGAATAACAGACAGACGAAAAGGATACAATCAGACAGGAAAAGAGACAGACAAAATACAGACAGACTAACAGAGAGACACACAACCATACAAACAGACAGACAAGCAGACAGACAAACAGGCATACAGACAAACAGACAGACAAACAGACAGACAAACAAACAAACAAATAGACAAACAAACAGACAGACAAACAGACAGACATACTGACAGAGAAATAGACAGACAAACAGACTATAAAACTGACAGAATAACAGACAGACAAAAAGGATACAATCAGACAGGAAAAGAGACAGTCAAAATACAGACAGACTAACAGAGAGACACACTACCAGACAAACAGACAGACAAACAGAGAAATAGACAGACAAACAGACAGACAAACAGACAGACAAACAGACAGACAAAAAGATAGACAAACAGACAGACAAATAGACAGACAAACAGACAGGCAAACAGACAGACAAACAGACTGCGAAACAGACTATAAAACTGACAGAATAACAGACAGACAAAAAGGATACAATCAGACAGGAAAATTGACAGTCAAAATACAGACAGACTAACAGAGAGACACACAACCAGACAAGCAGACAGACAAACAGACAAACAGACAAACAGACAAACAGACAGACAAACAAACAGACATACAAACAGACAGACAAACGGACAGACAAGCAGACAGACAAACAGACAGACAAACAGACAGAAAAACAGACAGACAAACAGACAGACAAACAGACAGACAAACAGACAGACAAACAGACAGACAAACAGACAGACAAACAGACTATAAAACTGACAGAATAACAGACAGACAAAAAGGATACAATCAGACAGGAAAAGAGACAGACAAAATACAGACAGACTAACAGAGAGACACACAACCATACAAACAGACAGACAAGCAGACAGACAAACAGGCAAACAGACAAACAGACAGACAAGCAGACAGACAAACAGACAGAAAAACAAACAAACAAATAGACAAACAAACAGACAAACAAACAGACAAACAAACAGAGAGACAAACAGAAAGACAAACAGACAAAAAAACAGACAGACAAACAGACAGACAAACAGACAGAC